>SZWC01005883.1:94715-137134 GCA_023375785.1 Penium margaritaceum
CTCTCTCCCTCTCTCTCTCTCTCTCTCTCTCTCTCTCTTGTTTCATCCTCCATACATGGCATGTCAGGGTCCTCATCGAAAGGATCAAGAAGTGGCGGGTCCTTTCCTGATTATCTCCTCGGCGTAGATGCTAACCGCTGTGCAGAAGGTGTGACACCGCCGACTCCCTCGGAGGTCTGCTGTGAGGCCGCGGATTGACCACGAAGAAGATCATTGAGCGTGCAGATGATGTTGGTTTGCTTCTACTGTAGGCAACCCATGTCATCTTGCTGACTCCGCAGGTCCTCACTAGCCTGCGAGCGTAGGCTCATGACCCTTGAGGAGGAGGAAGAGGGATCTAGTGGTCCCTTGTCCCTGTCACCGATAGGGGCCATGTCAATGCTCAATGTTGAGCGGGATGTCAAACTTGTTGGATTGCAGAACCGTCAACGGTTCTCGAGGAGTTGAAAAGCTGGAAACATTTGACTTCCTAACCCCAAAATTTGACTAGGGCAAGTGCTGACATCAACAGGGGTTTGCTGACATCAGCACATACCTGATGATGTCAGCAAAGAAAATTCTGACATCAGCACAGTTTTTTCTTGTGTGTGGGAGTCATGCGTCTCCTCAGTGGGAGGGGGGGACCTCGTCACTCTCTTGTGTAGCTGTGCAGCTGTGCATAACTTGCACAGCTATGCAGAATCTTCCAATTGCATAGAATCTACGCGGCTGCGTAGTGAAGCTGTTGCGGAGCAGTTTTTGCGTAGCACTACTGCGCAGCGCAACAGCCGTGACTGCTGCTGCGCAGCACTTCTTCCGCTGCAACTGCTTACTACTACTGCTCCGCTGCTATAGCTGCAGTTGCTGCTGCAATGCTGTTGCCGCTGCTGCAATGCTGCTGATACTGCTGTTGCTGCTAGCGCTGCACCAAGCGCAATGCTACCGCTGTTGTCGCCATGCTGTTGCTGCTGTCTGCGGTTGCTGCTGCTGCTGGTGCTGCTCGATGCCGCTGCCGCTGCTTGCTGCTACTGCTGCTGCACGCTGGTACTGATCGCAGCTGCCGCTTTGCGCTGCGAGCTGCTGCTGATTGCAGCCGTCGCTTTGTGCTGCGTGCTGCTGCTGCTTGCAGCTGTCGCTTTGCGTTGTGAGCTCCTGTTGGGAGCCTTGTTTTTTTTCTTTTTTTGGTCAGAATGTGCAACCAGACACGGCTGATGCTGCCACCCGGTGCTGCTGCTGCTGCTTGGCTTGGCTGTTGGAGCTAGTAACTGTCGCAGCTCACTCGGTGAGGTGGTGGGGATTGCGTGGTGATGTCGCTGCTGAAAAACGGCTGCACCGAGTCCCATGATACAGGGGGCGGCGGTGACTCTCACTGCTGTTTCTGGTGTTGCATCTTGGCGGCAAAGCTTAGCAAGAGAGGTCTCGCTGCTTTGAAACCAGGAGAAGATGCGTAGAAGCTTCCTAGCAACTTTGCCGCTGACTAGGCGTCAGTGCCTTGTTAGACGGTTACGACAGTCACCGTCTAACAAGTCGTACATACAACGGCAAGTGTCATAATGCTTCAATAGAATTTGCAGAGAGAAATGACAAATGACAGGTCCATGGCATAAGTACTTGCCGCGGAGCACGGCGGCTATCGCACGCGGCAGTGCAAGATCTTTCCTAAAACCGGCCCAAAACCATTATTTTGGCCGTAACGCTGCGTAGACAAGTCAAAACGCTACACCGTCTGAACCTTGACGTGTAGAATCACAAGCCTGACGCTAGGACTGGTCACATGCATCCATCCAGCATCAAATGGTGGACACACAATGCAAAAACATGCAAGTCGGGCCCACGGCCAGTCCACCGATATAATCCTGCGTGCTCCAGAAAAAAATGCAGAAGGTACTAGACAGCGTCCAGGACTCTTGGGCGGTCGTCGGTCAGCTCCAAGCTGGCATTCCACCACCAGACAATGCATGGGTGCCACCTGGGTCCCATCAGGGATCTGCACAGGCATGGACACAGCTGAGTGGTCACAGTAAAGTGTACAGGTCAACGGGTACGTCACAAATCACAACACGTAGACTTCCGTCGGAATCACATTTCAGGTAGATTTCGACAAAGCATTGGCGCTATTTGCGTAATCAGTAGCAGGATAAACATGGATGGAAAAACAGATTCCCATGAGAGAATTCCATCGGAGCGACGATGATCGTCAATCCCGCTCCAAAGTTTAAACATAGAGTCCGGATTATTGAGGTTCGAACGTCGGCAAACCAGTGCTTTGTTGAAGAAGTCTCTCCGCATTCCGAAACTGAAGGATGCTGTCCGAAAAATTTTGTTGGCCCTTGTCCAGTTGCACTATCGGGTACTTTCCAGATTTTCCCTTGAATTCTACACGTGAACCGCGCATGCATGCTGCATGCACTCGTGGTCAATGTGCCATTGATTTATCTTGGATGCTTGGGGGATTGTTTGATGACTTTGTGGGTTGCTGATCCCCAAAGGTACTTTGTTCAGTGGGATGAGTTGCTGCCACTGAGTTCCAATCCGTGTGATTAGGCTCGATCTTGTGGGTGGCATCCTCGCCCCAACGCGAGACATCCTTGTAGCCTTGTCAACCACTCTTGCTCGCACTCTCCCGATCTATCCTTGTGCCTTTCGCGTTTCTTTGCGAAGCCATGACCAGCTTGTGGCGCCATGGTGTCGTTTCCATGTGTGTGCACTCATGCAATGTGTCCTGCCTTGTCATTCCCCACACATCCTGACTACTAGAATTAGTGCAACGGGTTGAGGGACAAGCAAGGAAAGTGGCTTCTTCCTCTCCCATAGATCCAAGCTGTGGAGTTCCTTTCGTAGCATTGTAGCCACGGTGGTTACCGGCAAAAGTAGCTGCTTGCACAATTCAGCCGCAGTATCCACAGCAGCAGTAGTATCCACTACGAGTTTGGTAGAAGCTGCTATCAAGCCTATTGGTTTTGTGTCAGTACCTCTAGCCTCGTTGCATACTCACCTTACTGATGCAGGTGACTGACCAGAGAGAAGACAACCTTGCCAACTGCTTCGTCGTGATTTCTCTCTCTGATTTTGAATTTGGCAAAGAGCCTCTGTTGGGGGGCGGTCCCATCTAGGCCAACAGCCGGTCCTACCTAGGCCAGCAGCTGTCTCCTTCTCTTTGTGTCACCTGCCCTTCTTGTTGGTGCCTTGGCAGAAGATTTGCGGCCCCATTGAGGTGCATTGAGGGCACCATTCGACAGGTGGTCCCATCGAGGTGCATTGTGCACACCATTTGACGTCCACCAGCAATGGCGGCCGCTGCCACCACACAACGTGGCAACAGCACCAGCAGCAGCAGCGGCAGCAACAACAGCAAGTGGACGCCGCATTGCACGTTACGTCCGCGGCGTGGCAGCCCCAGCAGCTGCGGCATCAGCAACGGCACTTTGCACCGCCAGCCGCATCAACAACGTGGCAGCTGCATCAACAAACTACAATGCCATTGCAGCCTGCTATGCCAGTGCTCCTCTTGGCGGTCCTCTTTGCAGGCTGCCACCGTCGTCCCGTCCTAGCTCCACCACTGCGGTGGAACACGCCGTCACGCTGGCACACTAGGAGGTTCCCAACGCTGCACCTTGTGGTGGATACGATGCGGGGAGCTCGACGCGGCAACGCCATATCTGCCGTGATGCTTCCGCTGCCAAGGCTACCTCTGCATTGCCATCGCAGTCTACCCACCAAATATCAGTAAGCTCTTCTCTTCCAAGCTTCACTGGGGGGGTTGAGAAACCGCATACGGTCACGGAGGTGGTCGTCACGTTGACCTACCTGTCCTCTGTCTTGGGTCAAGACGTGGTTGATCTTGCACACAGGGTCACACACACTGCATCGGCTGTGATTGACATTGCTGCTGTAACAGCTGCAACACTTGCTGCCGTCGCTTGTGCTCCTCATGCCCCTGCCTCTACCTCGACTGGACGTACTGCCGAATCATACACCGAGGCGGCGGTTGACACTGGCCCAGTTGCTGCTACATCTACAGACATCGTTGCGCAAGTTGCTGCAGCCGCTTCCACTGTTGCCTCGGCTAATATCTCTGCAGCATCCACCGTGTCTGCGGCCACTTCTGCCATTTGAACCTCTCCCTCCGTTGTTGTCACCTTTGCTTCATCTGCTTCATCTGCTTTCACCAGCGTTCTCATAGCAGCAATACCGTAGTAGCAGCACTCACCACCTCGGACGCAGCTGTTACCATCAAAGCCCTTGCTCTGGTGGTTCCTGTTGCCTCCATTATCTCTGTTCTCTCTACTGCAACTACTGCTTCTGTACAGCCACTCCTTGCCTTCTAGCGTACTCCCTCACCTCCTGTTGCCTCATGAGGATCCCCTAGCCTGTATCGCTTCTGCAATTGTTCTGGCTCCTTTATCTCTTCCCTTGTGGTGGCTTGCTTGGTTTGACCGGGGTCGGGCTGTCCTGCACCACACTTTCTTCTTGCCTTGGGCACTCCCTGTTTTTCCACGTCCACCGGGGTGGGGGAAACTCTACCAAAAATCTTCCGGCAGGACCTCGTTGTTGTCACAATGTATGGTGACGACGAGTCAGTCATAGCGGATCTATAGCGCCAGCTGAACCTTGCTTGCGAGGCTCAACAAAAGGCTGAAGATCGCCTCCATCTTGGAAATGACGATTGTGCCACCTTTGCTGATAAAGTTGCTTCGATTGTGCTTAAGCGCCTTCTTGCTGTGTCAGTCCTAGTCAGTGCTAATCCTGATGGCACCAGTGCTAGTATCGTTTCCACACTGTCCGCAGCCATCACCGCTTCCGAGAACAATACTGACACTCCATCTGCTGCCACCCCTACCGCTATCTCTCGCAAGCACAACTTCTTCTCCCAGCCTCTCCTCCTGTTCATCGGGCTTGCCTTCTCCTCTTGGGAGACTCGCTTCAGTGCCTGGCCCTAGGGGGAACGTATGTGGGAGCTCTATCTCCCAGCTATCCCGCCTTTCATGCTTGTTGCTAAAAAGTTCGCTTGCGATGTTCGTGCCCTGATTATGGCTGCACCAGAGAGACTTGTCGACAATGTTGGCACCTATAATGCTGACCCCGCTGTTGAGCTTCTAGCTGACCGGGTTGGTACATACACCATGCTTTGTCGTAGTACCACCATCACTGGTTAAGCGGCTCACAGTGTCCTCACTGTGCAGTTCAACAAAGTTTTGATGCTTGTTGAGAAATAGGCTGATGCATACTGGGGAAATGGGCTCAAGCTGCTTTGCGAGCTTATGAAGCCACGCCGGTCAGCTGTTGGCTGTGTACACCATGGTCAACAGGTTGATCCCCAAACTGTCCGACCTTCTCCGGGATGTCAAATCTCATGAACTGCAAGGCCTCGCCTCCCAGCCCGTTCCAGTGAAGTTCCCACCTGGTACTGGTTCTCTCTAGGTCACTGAGAGGCTTGCCGCTTCGTAGACTAGCCTCCAGAAAAAACTCTTTTACTATATTGTAGTAGCTGGGGTTGCTGCCGTCACCACCGCATGCGCCCCTCCTTCCTCTGCCGATGCATCCTCCTCCTCCACGTCCTCTTCATCCCAAAGCTCTACGACCACAGCTCTCGCCTCCTAGGGTCGTGGAGGTGGGCGTGATGGTGGATATGGCAAGGGGAAGGCCAAAGACACTGCCATATCCAGTGTCCCTTGAGAGGTTGTGTGCTAGAACCGTGGCTCCTCTGAGCATTCTGGTTACAAGTGTCTTGTGTCCCCTGATGATCTGGGCCTTGCACACGCCATGTGTGTGCACTGGGCCCACACTAGCGGTTCCTCTTCTTCCTCCACCACCAGCTCCAGCTCCGGCTCCCCCTCTCAGTCCTCCAGTTGCTCCTGAGCATAGGCCTACTCCTCCACTGGCGTCTCCTCTGTTCCTGCACCCGTCCCATATCCTTGGAGATAGCCACAGCCGTACAGAGCACCCATCCGTGCAAGACCTCCTTTCCTAGCCTACGTCCCTCCTCTGTGGTTTCCTCCTCCCTTGGGCCCGTCGGCTCCATTGTGAGAATCAACCGCCGACAAAGAGCGCCAGCTGGAACAACCTCTTCTCCAACGCCTTCACCTTCACGATTAGAGAGGTGACAGTGTGTTTTTATTGGCCGGAGGTCCTCCTTGTCATACTGACACAGTCCTTTACAAAGAACCCACAGGTCACGTCCTGAGCTGCTGTCTGCGTCTGATGCTTGGGTCGTGGACTGTTACCACATGTGGAGCTCTTCCCCATGTTTGCGACTCCAGTGGCTTCTGGGACCTCAACTCTGGAGCCATCCACCACATGACCTTCGTTCGCTTTGC
The DNA here is from genome assembly GCA_023375785.1 of Penium margaritaceum. NCBI lineage: Eukaryota > Viridiplantae > Streptophyta > Zygnematophyceae > Desmidiales > Peniaceae > Penium > Penium margaritaceum. The sequence continues at coordinate 101,012 of SZWC01005883.1, forward strand.
ATTTGTCTCTTTCGATCCCTCTGGTTTCGTTTGCTCTGTGTGCACTAGTTCAGGCCAGTTGTTTCAATCTATAGCATTGGCGTTGTCTGCTTTGCTGGTTCCAGTGGGATGCTGTTTTTGTGTGACTTTCTGCACATGCCTTCCTTGGAATCAGCTTGCTGTCAGTGACCTCCCTTAACAATCAGGGCATGGATTTCTCAGCCAGTCAAGGTGTTGCCATTGTCAGTCTTCGTTCCTCTGGTCGCATCATCTTGCAGGGGGTTAAGTGTTAAAAGTTTTATCGTGTGCCTCTTGTTGCTCCCTCTGCCCCACTATTGGCTCCTCTCTTGTCCATGTCACGCCTTCTCTTTTCCTCAATGACGTCTAAATCTTGCATCGCCATCTTGGCCATGTGCACACAGATTCTGTAACCAGCATGCTCTGGCTTCGAACTGCTGTTGGCCTGTCTCCATCCACTTTTTTGTCCTCCCGTCCCCCTGACTATCTTGACTGTGCCCAGGGCAAAATGCATCGCTCTCCCTTTGCCTCCTCTAAGTCCCAGGCCTCTCACCCCATAGACCTTGTTCGAGCCGATGTCATAGGCCCTCTTCCTCATGAATCTCTTGGGGGTATTGGGCGTTACGTTCTATGTCTCAATGATGATTTCTCACGTTTTTGTAGGATCTTTGCTCTTAGTCAGAAGAGGGACGTTCCTATGGTCATTGACTCGTGGCTAGTGCAAGCTAATCGTTTGTGTCAGCGCTCACTATGCGTCTTTTGCAGAGACCGCAACGGTGAGTTCCTTGGTCCCACCGCCCGGTTCTTTGAGTTTCAAGGGGTGTGTCTAGAGACCTCAGCTCCCTACACACCCCAGTAGAATGGAATCTCTCAACATTGGAACCAGAATCCTGCCGATGGCATCCGTACCCTTATGTCTGAGTCTGGTCTCCCACCTTTTTTTGCCTTTGAGGACATGAGTTACATGACCTCAGTCTGGAATTGCGTTCCGCACTGTCCCTTCCCTCTCACTGTCACCCCTTTTGAATGATTGTTGTACCATTCCTGTCTGAATCCATGGCTCCTACATACTCCTCTGCTCCCCCATCCAGTCCGCTTACCCCTGTCTTGCCTAGTCCAACTGTCCCTGCTCTACCTCCGCTGGACGACCCTCCCGATCCTGCACCCATTGAACCGTTTGTTCGTGGTGGGTGCCTCCAAGAACTCCCTACTTACTTCTCCAGTGTTGCAGCTTCATCCGCCCATCCTGCCCAGTCTCATTGTGGGAAGTCCACGGGGTTGCCGACTGGCATGGACACCTTGGGCATTGCCATAGGAGTTTTCTACAAGTTTTCTGCCTTTGGGCATACACTACTCATGTTAGAGCATGACCGCGCCTTGGAAGCTGCAATCCTTGGCAGCATCGCAGAGTGTCACGCAACAGTTGTTGCCACGCCTTTGTCGCTTCACCCGACCTCAGTTCGGCAGGCATGTGTTGCGCTCGACTCCCTGCAGTGGGAGGATGCCATGCAGGACGAGCTGAAATCTCTTGATGACCATGCCGTATACCAGCTGGTTGATATCCGGCCCAGCCGTAAGGCCATCGATGCATGATGGATAGATCAGTATAAGTACAAGCCCAACAGTGAGCTTGACATGTACACGGCACGTCTACTTTACAAGGGGATTCTCTAAGTTCCAAGCATTTTTTTTTGACGAGATTTTGCCCCCCCTCAGGTGTCATACCACAGCTCCAGCCCTCGTGAGTCTTGTAGCCCACCATGACTGGGAGCTTCAGCAGATGGAAGTGAACAATGTTTTCTTTGCATGGATAGCTTGATGAGGAAATCTACATGGTGCAACCTATAGAGTTATCTGACGACATCGACAGCATCTGGAGACTGCGAAGGACCCTCTATGGCCTCAAACGGTCACCACGGTGTTGGAACCAGGAGATCACCTCTACCCTGGAGAATGGGGGAGGATACCGTCGTAGCACATTGGATCCCTTCCTCTTTGTTGCCCCATGTTCTGTGCCATTTTTGTTTTCCTTGTCTATGTCGATGACTTTGCGTCACTAAGTCAAGAAGCAATTTCGGTTGTGAATTCTGTGCTGTAGTTCGCGTACAAGATGAAAGACTTGGGTCTAGCTTGTCTTTTCCTTGGTGTGGAGCTTGAGTGTGATCCAGCTTGTCGTGTTCTTCATGTCCACTAGGATGCATATGTCAAGAGCTTACGGGAGCACTTTGCCTCGCTACTTGATTCTATACCCACTGCATGAATACCTATAACACCCGTTGGATAAAGGTTTTAAAAAACGTTGGACATGTCAAAGCTAGGGGAGCCAGTGGATGTGACCGACTACCTTCGAGTCATAGGGTCCCTGATGTACCTGGCTACTACCACACGGGCAGATGTCGCCTTCCTCATGAAATTCCTCGCTCAATTCTCACAATGTCCATGGGTAGGACACATGGATGCCGTATTGCACGTGGTCAGGTATGTGCTATCCATTACCCGAGTCTGTTTCTGTTACCGGGCGCAGCATTCAGTGGTTGTTGATGTGTACACTGCTAGTGACTAGACGCATGATACGGATGCATGGAGCCACATTGGCTATGTCTTGCTCGTCGGTGGGATAGAGATATCTGGGGAAAATGGCAAGTAGGATTGTGTGGCGCGCAAATCCAGTGTGGAAAAATATGTTGTTGTTGGTGTAGGAACCTTTGAGAGTGTCTGGCTGTGTTGTTTGTTGCAGCAGTTGGGCGTTCCCATTTTTTCCATCACCGTACACTACGAAAATAAAAACACAAAAGCTATTTCTGAGCATGATGGTATGCACCACACTCGCACAAAGCATATTGATGTGAAGTATCATTTTGTGTGTGAGTGTGTGGCTGCAAGCGATGTTCAGATTGTGTGGGTCAACACCCGCCAGCAATGAGCTGACTTTCTTACGGAGGCACTCAGTAGCAATATCTTCCAACAGTTTATGCTGTTGGATTGCTTTGCCCTCATGATGCTCCTGGTTGGTCTGTTGTGCCACTGCTTGTGTACAGGTCTCTGTTTTGTCACTTCTTGTGACATCAGTATTGTGCCTATGAGTATTTTCGTGCAAGTCGGCTATGGGTCAAGGGAGAGTGTTGGTTTTGTATCAGTACCACACAGTGACCTCTGGCCTCGTTGCACACTCACCTCACTTATGCAGGTGATTCACCAGATAGAATAAGACCTAGCGATCTGCTTCTATGTATGCCATGACACATGATGAGCCACGTCTTGGATCAAGTGACAAGAGAGCTTGGCCAGCTTTGCATACATTTAATTCATGCATGCATGCACATCTGTTATGAACAGAGCCGGGTTCTCAATCCAGCCAGCTGGTTTCTTGGCCAGTGTCATATTTGACAGCTTGAGCATATTCAATGGGTAGGTGGGTCAACTTCATCAACATCGAGGGTGGTGAGCGAGATCGAGCTTGCTGCTTGCTCGCTCATCCCCTCCTGCTCGTAGCACCTTGTTGCCTCGTAACTCCTTACTCTTTTTCTTGATCCATTTTCTCGCTAACTCCCACTGCCTCAATCCATGGCACATTGACCTGTCGCTTGTTCCATGTGTCACGCTTCAACAGCTGTCAGCTTTCTAGCTTTGACATCCCCTAGTCAATTTCCCATCTCAGCATTGGCTGTCTCTTTAGCCAAGGTGATAGCTGTGGCTGTCTCTTCTTTCACCTAATTGTCCCTATTGATAGTTCTTTCAGCCACTTGCATACTTGGGGCAGTAGCAGCAGCATCGATACCAGCAACAGTAGGAGCATCCATAACACCACTGCTGCTGTGCCTTCGTCTCTCATCTACTGCCTGTCTCAGTATTGAATACTTGTGCAGCCTAGGCGGCATTAGTGGTAGCCTCTACCTTCACCTAATTTCCTCCTTCCTCGGTAGAATTTGCAGCCGTACGCACAGTTATCGCAGCGAAACTCACACCAGAGACGACGGAGCCACACGTTCTTACATGCACCTACGTTCAATACCACGTACTCTGCCTCTCTATTGTTGCGAGTGATGCATTCACGCTTGACGCTTTGCCACAAAACAACCATGCCATCGATGAGAAACATCCATTCCGTGTGCCTCTTTTCATTTGCGCCCCCAGCCCAGTCACAATTAGTACAGACGTCGGAGACTATGAATGGCTGGTAATGAAACGTCTACCCATGGCATGGGATGGAGAAGACGTAGTGCACCACACGAATGGCTTCATCTATGTGTAGTTGGTGTGGAGACTGTGAGATTTGGACCAATAACTTCAAAACAAAGGCAATGTCCGATGGCGCGGTGATGATAAGGAGCGCGAGTGACACAATGACACGAAGAAAGGCAATCACATCTATGCTGTCACCAAGTGTGTCAAATCAGAATCTTTCAGCTTGATGTGGTCATTTGGGTTCATGGGTATAGAGGTGCAGGGCACGGTGGACAAGAGGTCTGCATATCAGACCTACAGATACGCTGCCTGTTGCACATGTAGAATGCCGTGGGCGCGATCGTGCTCAATCTCCATGTCCAAGAGCATCTACGTAGGCCTGAGATCTTTCTTCTTGTACATGGAATATAGGAGATTCTTCACTCATTGGTGGCGGCGAGGTCAGGAGACACAACGAGTAAGTTATCCACATGCACAAGCGCAGTGAAAAGGGTTGTACCCACTGGGTTGAATAAGAGAGCCGAGTCTGCAGCAATGCTCACCAGGCCATTATTTTTGTGAGTGTGGCTGATCTCTGTATTTCAAAAACTTGGCAATTATTTTAGGTCATAGATGGCCTTCTACGGTCATCAGACACGCCCAGTTCCATCCTCAAAGCTAAGAGGAAGGTCCATGTAGAGCTCCTCACATTTGAGCTTGCCACCCAAGAAGACATTGCTGGTGTCCATCTAGTTGAGCTCCCAGCCATGCTCAGCGACCAGCTGAGGAGCGTGCAGCTGGTAGTGAAACAACCAACCAGTGCAAAGACCTGGTTGAAGTTCACTCTTGGTACCTGTGCAAAGCCATTGGCTTGGCTTTGTACTTGTCCAAAGAGCCGTCTGGATTCCACTTCCGGCGGAAAACCCACTTGGCCCCGAGGCATGTGGATATGTTAATCGGCTCGTACGTGGCATGCTCATCAATGTCAGTCAATTCCTAATTGCAAGTTTTGTCCCACAAAGCAGCTCCTGGTGTGGCCCTGGCCTCATGGAGGCTTTGTGAATCAGGCACTTGCAAAGACGGCCTAGGTATCAATAGACACATGGTGCCAAGGTCCAGTGGAGCACAATACAAAGAGAGAGAGAGAGAGAGAGAGAGAGAGAGAGAGAGAGAGAGAGAGAGAGAGAGAGAGAGAGAGAGAGAGAGAGAGAGAGAGAGAGAGAGAGAGAAAGAGAGAGAGAGAGAGAGAGAGAGAGAGAGATCGCTTAGATGCTGTTAAGAAGTTAAGACATAGTCCAATACGGATCCAGGTTGAATGTCCGTTGTGACAAAAACAAGAGGAATCAGACCCAAGGCCTTTGGCCCTGGATCCCTGTTCACCGCAGAGTGGAAAGGAGACAAGGGACAAAGGATGGTGGCCAGGGGCGGCCAGGCGATGTCAGGGCAAGGACCTAGTGGTAGTGCTGGAGTGCACGGATGAAGAAAGTGACCAGGAGTGTGTGAGTTTATCAGAATTACAGTAGATGAATGGACATGTTTGGCTTAAGGAGGGAGGGACACAAGGAGTCACTCCATCGGAATGACAAACTCATGGGCCGGAGGGCATATCAACTAGTCAAATAATTCAGTAGCTAGAGTGGCGGACTCGGTCACATAAGCTGCTGGGTCAGCAGCTGAAGAGGTGGACTAAGGTACCTGGATGGTAGAGCCAGTGGGTGAAGACGTGTACTTGGATGTGTTGATGGACATAAAGGGCAGAGGGGCACATCATGTAGACTGGTGAGGGGGGGTCTGAAGTGTGTATGGAGGAGCAAAGAATGTGGGTGTTGTGGGTGACGCGTGGAGGTTTGGGACTCCTAATACTGATGGACGGGGAGCAATGTTGCGCACCGGTGCAAACTGTCTCCCATGCAATAGCCGCAACAGATCTAGGAGGATCCCACGATGTGCAAGAGCGAGGTTGCGTGAGGAAGGCTCCTCGAAGAATATAGCGTTGCGTGGCTTTGAGGATGGTACGTCTCTTTTCTTATGTTTCAACAAAACCTTGGCCACTGATCAATAACTATACAAGTGTATTCAGATGTATCGATGCATGATGGTACATGTCTATCTTTACCTAAGTACATTTGTATACATTGAAATGGAAAGGAGTTTTTTCTTTCAAAAGCCTGTGTATTGAGAAGTGCATTTCCCAGTCACTAACAAAGTCACAAAATCCACAAAAAACGCTTTCCTATAAAAAGAAGTTTAAATTTATCATTATTCAATATGATGTTTTGATGAGTTGATCATTAGATTTTAACGAGATCATGAAACAATGATATGATGAAAATAGGTTGTCATCAACAAGCAACTAATTCTTGAATTATGGGTCCTTTTGTTTTAGATTGTCTTGAGATATCATTGAATATAATTTATTTGAGATCAGATATGAACAGCCAGAAATACATTGGTAGAAATGAACATTTATGAATGATATGAAGGTAAAAATTAAGCTTTAAAAGGGGATACCAAAACGGGTCTTGAATGTACAAATGTGGATATGTAAATTACATTATCACTTCCAAGAAAGTATTTTGATGCAATCATGAATTCTACGTCCCAGTTGAACACGAATCCCTAAACTCCGCAGGTGCAAATTTTCCCTTACATTATGGCCCACTCGTTGACCTAAGGGTTTTCATACCGTTTGGCTGAGGGCATTTTAGCCACCTGTCTTGACCTTTCGTGTTCTACTCTCGAAGGTTATGACAACTTTGACCCCTTTCTAGAATAGTAAAAAAAAAGTGTTAGCTATTGAGCTAACCAACGATGGCAGAGAAGCCATGAAACCGAAAAGCTCACAATGGTTTTTACACCTTCTTCCTTCACAAGCATGTGTCATGGACCCAAAACTTAACCAGGCATACACTTCACCTTCAATAGTACTAACGCCTTAGTATTACATCTCAAGAAGAGCTCAAGTGGGCAATACACAAGAGAGCATCAAGCAAGGGTTAATTGATCAGCATGCAAGACAAGTCCTTTTACGACTGTCTGTCCAGTCCTAGAACAAAAGCATATTCCTAGGAAGTAGCCTGACCCAACCACATCACCAATAGGTTTGTGCTGTGGGCTTGGCACATAAACAACCTAGTGTCAAGGTGATGGACCAGCCATGTAAGCTTCCAAGAAGCTACAGGGTATCTTTCTTGGAGACCTCCATAACAACCAAGATGTGCATGGGACTAGCATCGAACTCATGACCACTCACTTGGCGAAATCAAGAAAATAACCAGGTTAACCACTCATCCACATGGTGTAATCATAAGATATATCTCACATGACACAGAGCATAGTTGAGTTACACTACAGCGGATCCAAGGGTCATACTTCCACAAGGGGGAGATAATTCCTATCTTTCCTTATAGCACTAAACAAGGGATTGATACATTCAACAAATCTCTCCATTGCACCTCATGACAGTTTCCGTCATCATTCATCATCACTTGTCTTGACCATGCTGATACCTTGCCTACCTGTCTGGTGGAGATCCTTGTCCAGTGGCTTTGTAAGCATGTCAGCCGGTTTCACCTTGGTACAAACATACTCGAGCTCCACCATCTGCCTGTAGACCATGTCGCGCGAATAGTGGTATTAGATCTCAATGTGCTTTGTACGTGTGGATAGGACCAGGTTCTTCGAAATGTCAATCGCGCTCATGTTGTCACTCTTGATGACCATCACCGTTGCCTGTGGTGCCTTCATCTTAGATAGCAAGCCGCGTAGCCACTGCACCTCTTTACAAACCTTAGCCAAGGTGATGTTCTAAGCTTCAGCTATTGACAAAGAGAAGAATTCTTGCTGGGGCCTCGCCCAACTGACAACACCTCCATTCTACATACACAAAGCCGGAGGTGGACTTTTTCTCATTGATGTTTCCTCTCCAATCAGCACGAGTGTAGCACATGAGACAGAGTGACACGGATCCAGTGATGCCTCCAAAGTGGAGCCCCACATGTCACTTCCCCTTGAGGTAGCGCATGATGCGCATCACAGCCTGCCAGTGAAGTGGACCAGGATTTTCCACAAACTAGCTCACCTGCCCAACAGCATGGGCTACAGCTGGTCGGGTGGCAGTCTGATGACTGCCCACTGTAGAATGATATGGGATACTCAGCATGCCCGTTTTTTTTTGTTTTGTTTGATGGGGATATGGAGGTAGAGAGCTTGCACTCTGAGCTCATGGATTTACTGGCAGGCTTGCAGTCTACCATGTCGTATCGTTTGAGGATGGAGTCGATGTATTTTGTCTGGTTCATGCTGATGGTACCTACTGCTCTATAACGCTTGATGGCAATTCTGAGATAGAATTCAAGAGGACCCATGTCTTTCATCTTGAATCCACTACTCACCTACCCCATAAGATCATCTAGCAGCTGCGTTGAAGAAGAGCATCGAATCAGGTCATCGACGTACAAGGCGACCAACATAGTTCCTTTCTTGCTCTCATACAGATAAATGCTAGGGTTGTTGTTGTAGTGCATGAAGGACTCCTTGGCCATGAGTTTATCCGTCTCCTGCTACCAAAGTCTTGGCGCTTGTTGCAGCCCACAGAGGGCCTTCACCAATTTTCTCACCTTTCCCTCGGGAGCATCAACTCCTTGTGGAACCTCCATTAGTGACTCCTTGTCAATTTTTCCGCAAACAAAGGCTATCTTGACATCGATCTAGTGGAACTCCATGCTCCCGGTAGAAGCAATGGCGAGCATTGACCAGATGGAGGTGAACGTCAAAATGAGCGCAAAGGTCTCATCATATTGTGCACCACGCCATTGAGAGAACTCCTTTGCTACCACCCGTGCCTTGTACTTGTACATCTTGCCATTGTTGGCCTGAGGGTGAGTGTGCACCCTGGAGGGTCCCTAGCAGTGGATGGTTCACACCACCAACTGTTTTTGGAGAGACTGAAACTATGGAGGCAACTGGTTCCAAGGATGGAGAAATCTGGTCAAAGAGTGAGGCAATAGTTTTGTCCTCAATTGGATGGGAATTAACACTTTATCAAGGCTCACAAGCAGTGGCATTTTATAGCCACTGATCTAAGCTTTCCAGAACACCAAAGCATGCCAGATTTGGAGCTTCCTAGCAGATTCTATGGCTTCTAGAGTGCTCCTTGGTAGGCTGTCCTTTTCCCACCTAGGAAGGCATCCCTTCCCTCCTCTAGAAGCTTCTGCCCCTTCCTAGATTCCTCAGCTTGCTTCTAGTAGGAGGGAAGGTGTCCAGAAGACCAAGACACTTCTAGATGCCTTGTAGGACAAGTCACCCCTTCTAGAAGGTGTGCCACCTTCCTGGACCCTCACCTGGCCTTCTAGAAACTTAAAGAGGAACTATAGAGGTTGAGCTAGCTTCCTGGCATCTATTTTCCACCTCCCTTAAGGCAGGGCAGAATTTCATCTTGTGGGACTTGAACCCGGGCCCCTGCCTCTAGAGGTGGACACCATTAACCACTAAGCCACTAAGGCTTGTCTTATTGGTGTTCCTTTTTGGAGTCACTCCTGCCATGGTGAGGAGCATCATTCCAACAATCTCTCCCTTGCGCATCACCCATGGCAGTCGTCCATGCTCAACCTAAAACTGAGGAGACTTTCTCCTCATGGGAGGCGAGCTTACATTTTATTGCTCCCTCCCACTCAGCCCCATCCTTCTTGTGCAGTGCCTCCTTGAGGCTCCTCTTGCGCGAACCCAGTCCAAATGCCCTTGTCGGCATCGTATCTTTTTGTCCTTCTTCGCACACGGCTGCTCGTGCGGGGCTGTTGAGGCGGTTGTTGTTGTTGCTGTCCCCTTTCGGCGCCATCCCCTCCAAGCGCCTGCTCCCCCTCTCTTGGAGACCTTGGAGACATCGGTCGACTCCCCGCCTCCACGTCCATCTCCGGTGCTTCGGATTCTTCATCTGAACTGGCCGCAACAAATTCTGCCGGTCGCCCATCCCTCGGACGATCCTCTCCGGCTGGTGCTGCTGCGATGACGTCACCCTCTTTCCCGTCCTCCGGCGTCTCCCCCTCAAGGAGTGGCATCCACTCCCCCCTCTTGGAGAGACCTGCCTCCTTGTCTGTCCAACGGATTTTCTCGTCGAACGTGACGTCGCGACTCCGCACAATCTGCTGCCTCCTTGGGTCAAAGAGCCGATACGCCTTGCTTCCGCTCTCATATCCAAGGAAAATACACCGACGGGTACGCAGGTCCAGCTTGCTCCGTCCCTCACGTGCCTGCACCATTGCATGTGCAACATAACCAAACGTGCGGAGGTGACCCACCGCCGGCTTCCTCCCGCTCCACATTTCTTGTGGCGTCTTCCACGCATTGCTCTCCTTGTCCTTCAGCGGCTTGGTCGGCATGAGATTCATGATGTACGCTGCTGTCCTTGCCGCCTCCGCCCAATACCGTTGTGTAAGGCCGGCGTCGCTCAATATGGATCGCACCATGTTAAGGATCGTGCGATTCGCTCTCTCTGCGACACCATTCTGTTGTGGGGAGTGTGGAGTTGTTTTGTTCTGCCACTCAATCCCCTTGCTCTTCATCCACCTAAGGCACCCCGCATATTCACCGCCGTTGTCACTCTGGAACGCCTTCACCTTCAACTCTGTTTGCCGCTCCACATCAGCCACAAACTCTTGCATGCACGCAAGGACCTCACTCTTCCGCTTCATTGGGTAGAGGTAAAGTTTCCGGCTGTGGTCATCGATGAAGGTGAGGAAGTAGCGAGCTCCGCCGATGGAGCTCTCAAGCGGTCCACACACATCTGTGTGTACCACGGCCAGTTTTGCCGATGCACGCGTCCCCTTGGCGACAAACGGCTGCCGAGTTGATTTGCCAATGATGCATGGCTCACACACGGTCTCCTTGGTTCCATCAAGGCCTCTGATTTGGAGACCCCGCAGCACTTCCCTCTAAGCCATCTCCTTCACTGTCGATGGAGAAATGTGGCACAGTCGGCGGTGTCATAGGTCCAGGTCTCCTCCATCCTTTGTTGCAAGGTTGGCGGCGTTGGACCTCACCCGGCTGCTGAGGATCTTTGCGCGTAGGAGGTACAAGTCGTCCTCCCTCTTGGCACGCGCAATCACCTCACCTTTGCCCTCTTTGCCGATGACGGCCTCCTTCTTTGTGAAGAGTACCTCAAGTCCCTTGTCGGTAAGGCGGCTGACAGAGAGCAGGTTTGCCCCAAAGTTAGGCATATGCAGCACATCGTAGATTGTGCTCGTGACAGGTTTTCCATCCATAATTGACTCAATGCGGACGTTACCCTTACCGGCGGCCACCTCTGTTTTTCCATTGGCCACCGTCATGCGTCTCTCCGAGGCGCCGTAGGTGACAAATGCCGCCCTGTTGCATTGCGTGTGGCGGCCTGATCCGGAGTCGATGACGGCAACTCCCGGATCCTTCAAGTTGGTGGAGTTGTACGCCATAAGGGCGTGCTCATCTTTCTTCCCGCCCCGCTGCGACCGATCTGTTTTCTTCTTAGGANCATGATGTTGTCGCCTTCGTTGGCTCGGAGGGTGACGAGCCGTTTGAAGATGAAGAGCTGGTTGGCAAGATTGCTTGACTGGTAGATGGAGCAGAGTTTTGACCATGCGTCCGCGGCCAGGGTGCATCCTTGGATGTGCCCAAGTTGTGGTGGGCATAACGCGGACATAAGGAGCGCCAACACCTTTTTGTTGCGCTTCTTGTATGCCTCCTTCACCTCAGCCGTTGCAGTCTCCGGCGGAGCAGTCTCATCACCTTTTACAATCTCAAGCAGTCCCTTGTCGTCGAGGAAGACCTCAAACTGCCACCTCCACAAGGCGAATCCTGTCCCATCAAAACTTAAGGACAGCGCGACTGCTCTCTTGCTCGCTGGTTGCCATGTCTTGCTGTTGGGAGCGTGAAAACAAGCTGGCTTTGAACCCCTTAGAGGCATGGGCCCATAACCCTTTGTTGGCCTGAGGGTGAGTGTGCACCCTGGAGGGTCCCTAGCAGTGGCTGGTTCACACCACCAACTGTTTTTGGAGAGACTGAAACTATGGAGGCAACTGGTTCCAAGGATGGCAAAATCTGGTCAGATAGTGAGGCAATAGTTTTGTCCTCAATTGGATGGGAATTAACACTTTATCAAGGCTCACAAGCAGTGGCATTTTATAGCCACTGATCTAAGCTTTCCAGAACACCAAAGCATGCCAGATTTGGAGCTTCCTAGCAGATTCTATGGCTTCTAGAGTGCTCCTTGGTAGGCTGTCTTTTTCCCACCTAGGAAGGCATCCCTTCCCTCCTCTAGAAGCTTCTGCCCCTTCCTAGATTCCTCAGCTTGCTTCTAGTAGGAGGGAAGGTGTCCAGAAGACCAAGACACTTCTAGATGCCTTGTAGGACAAGTCACCCCTTCTAGAAGGTGTGCCACCTTCCTGGACCCTCACCTGGCCTTCTAGAGACTTAAAGAGGAACTATAGAGGTTGAGCTAGCTTCCTTGCATCTATTTTCCACCTCCCTTGAGGCAGGGCAGAATTTCATCTTGTGGGACTTGAACCCGGGCCCCTGCCTCTAGAGGTGGACACCATTAACCACTAAGCCACTAAGGCTTGTCTTATTGGTGTTCCTTTTTGGAGTCACTCCTGCCATGGTGAGGAGCATCATTCCAACAGCCATCCTGTTACTTTTTTTACTTTCATCACCCTCTTGGACCCCGCAATGTGAGCGTCAGCAGGTCTTTCCACTAGCTCCCATGTCCCATTCTCTTTGATGGAGCTGATTTCACTTGAAAATGCTTCATCCCACTCAGCTTTGTCAGGCCGCGTGAGTGCCTCTGCGATAGAAACTAGCTCCTCTTGAACCAAGAATGAAAAGTTGAAGCCTGTCCATTCACCCCTTTCCGCATCGTAATGCTACTGAGGAGCTTTTAGATTTGAACTGCTCCTTGGACCTGCTGGCTGTTGCTCTTGATGTAGAGGCTTGCGGTCTGTTTTGTCGTTGATGATGGGAGAGACATCCTCCTCACGGTCTGGAGGATTAGATATGTTAGAATTGGAGTCTGATTCTTCCGAGTCATCTTCATCAGCTTCTCTCCCTACTGTAGTACCCAACCCATGCCATTGTGCTGATGCTTTGTCTCCCTCTCAAGAAGATTGAGCTACTCTCCCTCTTTTGGAGTGTTCTCAAATTTGAGAAGCTCTCCCTTACTCACAGAATGTTTGTGGAAATCCACGTCTTTGTTGTGAATGACCTTCTTAACTCCTTGGTTCCATAGTCTATAAGCTCTGTGCGTGGTATCATAGCCAATGAAAATACACTTTTGTACTCTTGTATCATGCTTTCTAGGGCCCTCACTCGCCTGAACCTTGGCAAAGCCAGTGCAACCAAATACCTTGAGATGTGAGGTGTCCGGTTTCTTCCCTAACCATGCTTCTTGAGCCGTCTTCAACTGTTGTGTTTGCTTCTTCATACATGTCCTTCACAGAGCTGCTGCAGGTGCGAGGTTCACAAGAAAGGTAGTTGTGCATGCTGCTTCAGCCCAGAACCTAGGAGGTAGCTTGGCGTCAAAGAACATGCACCTCGTTATGCCCAGGAGGGTCTCGTTCATCATCTCTGCTACACTGTTGTTTTGAGATGAGTAGGGGGTAGTTTTCTTCTGTTCAATGCCCTGTGTCTTGAGCCACTCCCTGCAGGCTTCGTACTCTCCTCCATTGTCCTTCCTGAATGTTTTCACGCAATCTATCACTCAACCATAGCAACAAAGGCTTGCAGATTCTCCTTCACCTCACTTTTCTTTTTGAAAGATTGTATCCAGACCTTGCGGCTGTTGTCGTCGATGCATGTGAGGAAGTATTTGCTGCTTCCATTGGACGGTATGCAAAAGAGACCACACATGTCAGAGTGGATGAGGTCAAGGGGTGCGAGAGCACGCATACGATTACGCTTGAAGGATTTCTTCTTCGCCTTGCCTTGAAGGTATGGCTCACACAAGATCCCCGCATCCTCTGCCTCATCACCTAGCTCTATCCCACGCACTAGATCATGCTTTTCCATGAGAACCAATGTGTAATGAGCCACGTTTCCAAAGTTCTTGTGTCACAGGTTTTCAGAGGATGTGCACCGGCTAGAATGAACAGACTTGGTGGCTATATTTGCTTGCGGTTCTGTTGTCAAATCTTCCGCTACCACTGCTTCCGCTACTCCAGCATGTCCCTCGTCATCAAAATCTGCGTTGCTGCTCTCCTCATCATCAATCTTGGCTAAAGATTTAGCCATTGATGTTCTCATTTTGGTCTACAAGACGTAGAGTACATCAATGCGAGGAACCTGTGCAACAACCTTCTTGGTAGAGTAGACAATGTTGATATCCCTGGTAGGGAATATCATTGCTTCCTTCTCTGTGAAGAAAATTGTCATGCCATGGTCAGTTGTCTTAGAGACGGAGACCAGGTTGGCTGTGAAGGAGGGCAAGTAAACTACCCCCTCTAGCTTGAGGTCGGAGTCTACACCGCTGACACCCAATTTGACCAGCTTGTCACCAATCCCCTCTGCTACCTCAATCTTGCCATCGATGACTCTGAATTTCTTGTTGCATGGAGCAAGAGAGATGAATTCTCTCTTCTCATAAATGGTGTGCTCGTTTATGGCCAAGTCAAGGCCGTAAGCTCCTTGCCTGAGTATCACCCTCCCTTTGTTGGAGGCACACTCAGCCATCAAGCTTGTGGGATCCTTGCCATCATTTCCCCCTTGCCATTCATCCTCGTCCTTTCCCTCCTTCATGTGTGCCCAGTACTACTGAGCCTAGTGTCCAGCCTTACCACAGTTATGGCAGTTTCCTTGGCACTTTGGACCCCTTCCATTGTTTTCAGTGCTGTTTCTTCCCTTGTATTCAGAGGAGGAGGTATTGCAGAAGGTGCCTCTGCTCCGTGAGGCAAAGGCAGCCATGTTTGCTTCACCAGCTGCTACTACTGCCATGGCCTCATTCTGTACATACTCCAAGACGGTGGTGTCAGTGTTGATCTCGTTGTCCGTTGTAGGGCCCCTACATCGGCAACGGTACAGTGACGGGCATCGATGCTACATCGTGGCGATGTAGCACGTGTGGGGACCCCTGGGGCCACCGAGCGGCGACTCTGGTCGACCAAAGAGTGGGAACTTTCCACTCGTGGAAACGACTCGGAACCGACCATGATCAACACTTCGATATTTTTTTGACTATCGATGTGACCATGCACCATCACCAAGTGATGTGGCATGGTCACATGATCATGTTGCCAGTTTCACTGTACCATGTTTGGCCACATGGGATGATATTTTATTGACCAATCAGATGTAGCCGCACAGCAGGCCTGTCACCAATGCTGGCCATTGAAGATGAGGTGCATAGATTCATGTCTCATGACAGGTGGATGAACCTGCATGTTCGATATCTCCAATGTTGACAGGTGGATTGCTGACTTGCCATGCGATCAAGGAGGGACTTGGGGGGGGGGGGGTTCCCACCCCCACCCCCTAGTAGGGGGGAGGAGAGGGGCCTCCACCTGGTGGAGGGGTGGGTATTCCCCCGTTCCTCGTCATTCTTGCTCCCATTCGCTTCGGGTGCTCTGTGGCTCGCTCCTTGCGAGTCACAGATGACTGCCCTCTTAGCAGCCAGAGCCAAACACTTAGTCTCAAACGTCCTCCCACCATGGCTTCCACAGCTGCAACCGGGTGTAGCGCAGCCGCTTCCACTGCCGACACCGTAAACCGGCAATCTTCCGCTGCAGCTCCTGGCATCTTCGACGCATGGAAGTGGAATCCACCGAAAAAGCGCCCTCTCACCGGCAACCACCTTACGAAGGAGCTGTTGAAGTACTGCGAGAAGTGGCCTACGGCAACCAAGAAAGCAGGATTCAAGTGCGGTGCCTGTGGCAAGTCCGTGTCTGGGACGTGCGATCGCATCCGTGGGCACTTCGGTGAGAGGAACAACAACAACAGCTTTAGGCTCCCAAGCCGGAAGACTGTGGTGAAAGAACTACTTCCAAAGCTGGACAAGGAACTGGAAGAGCTTGATGCCCCTCTGAAACAGGGATGGAGCATCTATGGCACGAGTCTTGCAGTGGACGAGTGGTCTGACCGATAGGTCAGACCAATAGATAATGCCATGGCATGCAATGCCATGGGGTCTGTCCACATCTTCTCCCGAGATGCATCTGGTCTCACCCGAGATGCAGACCACACAGCCTCAATGATAGAGGCTGCTATTGAGGCTGTGGGTGAAGAAGTTGTTGTGTCCATCATCTGTGATAACACGTCTGTGAACAAGAGGGCATTCCAGGATCTTGCAGTGAAGTACCCAAATCTTTTCTTCCAGGGCTGCTGTGCACACAATGTTGATCTTGTGATGAATGACATTGGGAAGAGCGCATGGGGTGCGAGCTTGATTGGCAGGTGTGAGAAGATCATCTCTTTCTGGCGGAACAATGCCATGCCCCGCACTTGGCTGAAGGAACGGACATGTGGCAAGGTGCTGGTGAACCGGTGTGACACAAGGTTTGCATCAGTGTCGTCCATGGTTGAACGGTTGTTGGAGGTCAGAACAGACCCGGAGACTTTGGTGAACAGTGAGAGCTGGAAGCAGATTGGTTCCAAGAGAGATTCGGGGTTCAGGTCCAGGAAGAGGGAGGTGAGGCGCATGATCAGGAGGAAGGTGTTTTGGGTTCAGGTGCGACAGATGCGGGACTTGCTTGAGCCGCTGGTGCGGGTGCTGAGGGTTGCAGACAGACCTGGTGGTGGGGCTGGGGAGATTTATGAGGGGCTTTTGGACTGTACGGAGGAGATTAGAGCACTGAGCGTGAGGAAAGGCAAGAAGGGACGCAAAGTGGCACAGGCACAGGTGAACCTTGCTCTTGGGCGGCTGGAGCACCGTTGGACCAAGGACATGGCCTGCCCTCTGTACGCTGCAGCAAGGTGCCTGCACCCCGAGCGTTTCGGCAATGATCTGTTGACATGCTCAACCACCATGCAGGCTTGGGATGCTGTGGTTGATGCTTTGGTACCAGAAGCAAAGCACGATGACATCATGCAGCAGATTGGTGCTTTCCAGAAGGGCCAAGTCATGCTTGAGGCCAATCCTCTCATCACTCCTCGGAAGAATGCTAAAGCTTGTGCTGTAGTGGCCAAAGTGAAGTGCAGGACAATGAAAGCTGTTGAGTGGCACGTCAACCACATGAGCTACTTGCATGTGCTCCGAGACCTTGCAATCAAAGTCTTGTCCTAACCCTGCTCGTCTTCTGATTGCGAGCGTGTGTTCTCAATGCATGAGCTCATACACACAGCCAGGAGAAACTACCTCAACGTGACGACACTGGAGCTCCTCGTGTGCTGTAATGTCCGCCTCCGGAAGTACTATGGGCGCACGGGACGGAGGGCTGCATCACAGCTTGCAACGGCAGCAGCAGATTTGGAGGCCGAGGGGGAGGATAGCGAGGACGATGGGGAGATTGTGGATGAAGAGGCTGAGCTGATGAGTGACCCTGAGAGTGACGGTGACAGCGACGACGAGGAGGGAGAGGATGAGGTGGATGAAGTGGCAGCAGATGGAGGGAATGATGACGTTGTGGAGGTGTTGGCTAGTGTCAGGCGCATGAGTGAGCTGCCTGGCTTGCCATATGCATGCACAGTTCGCGTCCGTGAACAGGAAAAGGTGCAGGACGCAGCTGCTGGTGACGGTGGTGATGAAGGGGAGGGTGGGGAGGGTGGAGAAGGTGAAGCAGGAGATGAGGAGGAACCTGAGGATGAGCCTGCTGGATCTGCCACAGGGGAAGCAACTGCTCCAGCTGTGACTACCACCCCAACATCAACTGTTGACAATGCAGCTGGTGTAGGTGGTGGAGCTGGTGGTGGTGGCAACTGGCCTAGCAAGCGTGGTGCAGGTGTAGCAGGATGAGCATCAGCCAAGGGATCCAAGCGTGTGCAGCGTGTTAGGAAGCAGACCTAGGATAGGGCTGCTTAGGATGGCATAGGCAATCATGTAATGTGTTGTCTATGCTACAATGTACTGTCGATGATTCCTACTTTCATGATTCAGTCAACAATGTTTCTGCTCTTAACTTGCATCTTGTCTTTTATGCAGTGAATGGTGCACACATGTTTGAGAAAGTGCTGAAAATTGTAGTCTGTGTAGGAATCTGACTAAGTGGAGAAATGTTACTCAGTGTTCATTGTGCAAAAATCTGACTAAGTGTTGAAAATTCAGTACACATGACATGTGTGCCATGTGGAATTGTATGCAAGGATTGAAGATTGAATGTCAGAAAAAGTGGTAGGAATGTTTTCTGGGCATTTGACTTTTTTGTGGGTGTGAAAGGCCATGGAAACTGACCCCTCCCCCCCCGGGGGGGGGGGGGGGGGGGGGGGGGGGAGGGGGACACCGCTGTGCCTCCCCCTGGCTACATCATTGTGTCGTTGTTACATCGATGTTCATTGTAGCGTAGTAGCAAAGTCAACACTGGGTGGTGTAGTATACTTGCTTTCCAGTCTACCCTCCAATTACTGTGATCATGGGATCCTAGATCTTTGGCAACATCATTAGAAAGATTATGGCCTGCATATTAGATTTCAGGTCCCACCCCATACCAGTGGCTTGTTGCAAGAGCGTCTCAAACTTCTGCATAAAGGCGGAGACATCCATTCCTTCACCAATTCTCATGCTGATGAGGTTCTATAGAATGAAGAGACTGTTGAAAAGTGAGGATGATTGCAATACCTTGCCTAGTTTGGCGTATGCCATGGCTGCCTCTATACAACTACTTATGTGTGAAAGGACTGAGGGTTGTATGGCGGGAGCCTTCTTGTTGAGCTTGAACCATACCACAAAGGTCAGCACCCTCCTCCTTTGGTGCTAGGATAGTTCCATCAAAACATCCTAGCAAGTCTCTGTCATCCAAGATGATCTCAAACTGCCACTTCCAGAGCGCAAATCCCTCTCCATCAAACTTGAGGATGGAAGAATGGTTCCTTGGTTCCCCTGTCCCTGCCATCCCTACAAACACAACTGCTAAAGCTGCTACACATTTTGTTGATGCCAATGCATCTGTGCTTGAGGTCGTTGTAACATTTTGGTGAGAAGAGGCAACTGCTTACCCTGTTCACGTTAGCTGATGCGAGCAGATGTAGGCCGATGTAGGCTGATGTAGGCTGATGTCAGCTCCCAAGGCAGAAAGGTGCAGACGTGTTGCATTCCCTTCCAGCTGATGATTGTCCTATAAATAGAGAGGTTGGATGAGAGAGAAGACACTCTCATTGCTTGTGACTTTAGCGGTTGCGTGCGTGAAGCTTCTCTAACCAAAGGCATGGGCCCATAACCCTTTGTTTGCTATTGAGCCAACCACCTCTAGCAGAGAAGCTGCGAAACTGAAAAGCTCACAAAGGTTTCTGTACATTCTTCTTTTGTAGGCATGTGTCCTGTATCCCAAACTTAATCAGGCGTACACTTCACCTTCAAGAGTAAAAACGAAGCATTACAGCTCAAGAAGAGCTCAAGTGGTCAACACGCAAGAGATCATCAAGCAAGGGTTAATTGATCAGCATACAGGACAAGTCCTTTTATAGTTGTCTTTCTTGTCCTAGAAATCAAAAGCACATTTCAAAGAAGTGGCCTGACCCAGCCACATCATCAATAGACTTGCGACGTGGGCTTGACACATAAGTAGCCTAGTGTCAAGGTGACAGACCAACCATGTAGCTTCCAAGAAGCTACATGATTTCTTTCTTGGAAACTTCCATAACAACCGAGATGTGCATGGGGCCAGGATCCAACTCATGAAATCTCACTTGGCTAAATCAACAAAATGGCCAAGTTAACCACTGACCCACATGGTGTACTCACAAGACATATCTCACATGAGACAGAGCATAGTTGAGTCACACTACAACAACTCCAGGGGTCATACCTCCACAAAGGGTAGGGTATTCCTGGTCCGTCCTACAACACTGAACAAGGGACAACAAAAAGCATCGCTAGATGTACAAATATTTTAATACTGTTCAATGGAATTCTCAACGAGGCTATGGAACTGCACGCTTGTATTCTCAAAACACGCAACATCCCAGCGGACGTTTTAGAAGTGACTACTCATGACGCGACGTTGCACACGTTGCTTGGTTCAAGTGCCAAAGACCCAACATATGCCTCATTGTGATGTATTCCATCGTATACATGAGCTCAAATTATTTGGGACTTGTCATTGAAGTAAACCTAGTGCTTCATACGAATTTTATATTTCATTGAAAAAAAATGGATAATCTGTATCTCATTTCATGAATTCCTTGGATTCCTCAAATTCCTCGCATTGTACAGTGCTCTGTACCGCATCCCTATAAACCACCCACATTCTGCTAGTTGTAACACTTGGTATCAAGGCACAACCGTACTGGAGGGGTACTCGACACATCAATTACAAGGCGACAACCTTCCACAAGTCTTGAGGACATCTCCACTGTTCAAAAGTTTTCAGACCTCACAACGACAACGATGAACAGAGTGATCACACCTGGCGACGAGCAGCAGTAACCGGTACATACTCCCGCAATGGAGGATCAGTGATGTGTGATCAACGATGCTCTCCAAGTGAACCAGGCAGCAACGGTAATTTTCATGAGGCATGGCGCAACACCGGCGACCCGGATGACCAAACCGATTACGGTTCCCTCAGGCTCACCATACCCATTGCCCTTTTTGTTGCACATCCGGTCGACACCAAGCACAATAAGAGGCACCAACTGACAAGCTGGCATCAACCAAGACTTATACCAGAAGCTATTGGGACTCAAGAGCCTCAACACCAATCTGCTCCAACAACTCAATGTGACCATGGAAGAACTACAGAACTGATGCGCGTGGAAAGCGGTGCTCATCGAGAGAAATATTCAACTCTCGAGTGAACCTCAAGTTCAACTGGAACTCCCTGAACTATTGGTTCCTACAAGCGCAAAATGAACAACTGTCAATATGTGGCTGACGAGTTTAGAAGTGTACTTCATCGCTGTTGGAGTCAACAAGGATAAGAAAAACATTGACTTTGTGGCCTTGTTTTTGCATGGCACAATTTTGATCTGGTGGTGTGACCTAAAAGCCATCCAACAGGAGACCGGTCCAGGTGGATCAATGGCTCACGTGACTACTCTCACATCGTCAAACGTACTTGGTCTACCTCTCAAGTGGATTAATCTTGGCACGGCTCTTGCACTCCAGCGGAAAACTGGATAGACTTTACATGCGTAGACTTGCCCACTTCGTAAAAAAAAAGAAGAAGTATGACGTACGGTATACGCTGGAGAGTAGGAGTACCATATCACCATTGTAGGCAGCTCGTGCGCTGATGAGTTGATGTACCCCAAGGTGGCTAAGTACGTTCGCAATGAATGGATACGGCATGGTGGGAGAGAGTGTTGGGAAACATCAATTTTTACTTATGCCGTCCGCCCTTAATGTGGAGGGGTAGGCAAGAAGGGAAAAGGTGCAAAGCAGGTCACCAAGAAAGTGACAAGAAGGGGGAGTGCTAAATCCGTGGCAAAGAAGGCTACTATGCACACAACTGCCCCAGTAAAAAGTTGGACCATCTGGGGAAATCTTGAAAGAAGGACGACCATGCAATGATGGCATAAGATTCCTCCGACTTAAAAGATGTGGGAGTCACTGTGATTGACTCCAGATCAGGCCGCCACATACAATGCAAGCGGGCAGCATTCATCACCCATGGCACCTTGGAGCGGTCCATGATGGTGGCCAACGGCAAAACAGAGTTGGCTGTCAGTGAAGGTAAAAATTGCATCGAGGTGGACGAGGAGGCAGTCACGAGCACAGTTCATGATGCACTCCATATTCCCGACTTTGGGACAAATCTGCTGTCAGTGAGCCGCCTTACTGACAAGGGACTCGAGGTGCTCTTCAACAAGAAGGAGGTCATCATCTGTAAGAAGGGGGATGGTGAGGTGATTTCACGTAGAAAGCGAGAGGACAAATTGTACCTGCTTTGTACAAGGATCCTTGACAGCCGGGAGGGGTCCAATGTCGCCCACCTCGCGAAGAAGGATGACGGGGACCTGGACCTATGGCACCGCCGCTTGTGTCACATGGCTTCCTCAACCATGAAGGAAGTTGTGTGAGGCCTTGAGGTCAAGAGCTTCAACGTAGCCAAGAATACCATGTGCAAGCCATGTGTGGTCAGCAATACGACACGGCAACTGTTTGATGACAAAGGGACGCATGCATCGACAAAGTTGGAGGTGGTACACACAGATGTGTGTGGACCCTTTGTACCCTTCATTGGTGGGGTGCACTACTTTTTCACCTTCATCGATGACCATATCCGCAAAATTTTCCTCTACAATGTAAAAGTTGATGTGCTGTCATGCATGGAGGAGTTCGTGGTAGCACTGGAGTGGCAAACAGAGCTGAAGGTGAAGGCGTTTCAAAGCGACAATGGTGGCAAATACGAGGGGTTCTTGGCATGGATGAGCAAGGGGATTGCATGGAAGAAAACTACTCCACATTCTCTATAGCAGAACGGTGTCACCGAGAGGGCAAAATGTACCATCCTCAACATGAATTGGTCTATGTTGGGTGATGCCAGCCTCGCGCAAAAGTACTGGGGAGAGGCAGCATAGACATGATGTACATGGCGTACATCATGAACCTGACGCCAAAACAACCGCTAAAAGACTCAGAGTCTAAGGTGTGGAAGATACCACAAGAGGTGTGGAGTAGGAGGAAGCCAAACGTGGATCACCTCTGCACGTTTGGTTGCAGTGCACATGCTATTGTGTAGGCATAGGAGGGGAGGAACATCTTTGTCGGCTACAAGAGCAGGAGCAAGGTGTACCGGCTCTTCGACCCATGGAGGCAGCAGATCGTGAAGAATCACAATGTCACATTCAACAAGGATAGCAATTGGAAAGACATGGATGTGGATCTCTCCAAGCGTGAGGAGTAGGTGCCAGTCCTTGAAGGGGAGATGCCGAAGGAAACAAAAGAGGGTGATGTCAGAGTGGCTCCAACCAGTGGGAACCATCTGGAGAATGGGAGAGTGGCTGATTTGCATTCAGCCGAGTCAAACAATTACTCTGAAGCACTGGCAACAATGGAGCTTAACAAGGAGGCAGAGAGTGTGCCCACATCTCCACGGTCCCCGAGAGGGGGGGAGCAGGCCAGTGACATGAGTGGTGCCACGAGAGGGCAGTAGCACCAGTAGCGGCAGTAGTAGCGGCAGCAACAGTAGCAGCCTCAACAGCAGCAGCCTCAGAGAATCAGACACGCAAGGAGGACAAAAAAACGGTATGATGCCATGGAGGGCATCTGGACTGGGTTTGCTCAAGAGTTCTTTGCGCAAGAGGATTCTGAGACAGTCGAGGAGGCATTGCAGCAGAAGGATGGGGCTAAGTGGGAGAGAGCTGTAAAATCTCAGCTCGCCTCCCATGAGGAGAATAAAACTTGGGAGCTGATCAACACGCCGGAGGGTGCGTGTATTTTCGGCTCTAAGTGGTTCTTCAAGAAGAAGCTAAAAGGAAGGGAAGGTGGAGCGGTACAAGGCGCGGGTGGTTGCGAAGTGGTACGCCCAGCATAACTTTGCCACCGCTACAACATAGAGGAGTACAACCCCATTGGCACACCCATGACCACCACATCTGAGCTGAGCTCAAGCATGAGGCTGAGCACGGATGAGGAGAAGGAGGAGATGACAGGTATGCCGTACCATTCCGCAGTGGGGAGCATCATGTTCGCCATGGTGGCGACGTGACTCGACCTGGCCTTCGCAGAGGGCCAAATGAGCCCCCATTTTTCTGATCCCAGGCCCTTGCATTGGCAAGCGGTGAAGCGGATCCTCTGCTACCTCAAGACGATGAAAGAGTCGCGGATGTGTTTGAAGGGGGAGCATGTGATGGCTCCCTTGAGTTGGTCGGCTACTCTGCTGCCAACTGGGCTGATGATGTGGATGACAGAACATCAATGTTGGGATTCGTATTTGTACTTGTTGGTGTAGTAGTTTCATGGAAAAGTAGGAAGCATGATTGTGTGGCACTGTCCAGCACTGAAGCAGAGTACATTGTGCTTACTGGAGCCGCAAAGGAGGGGGTATGGCTGTGGTGGCTGTTAAAGGAGATTGGGATTCCACAAAGGAAGCCAAAGGTACTCAATGTGGACAACATGAGTGCCATCAGCCTCACCCAGAACCCTGTACTACATAAGAGGACCAAGCACATCAAGATTTGGCATCACTATGCACGAGACTTGGCGGTGAAGGGAGATGCGACTATCATGCATCGTGGCATTAAGCGCATGCTCGCCGATGCCATGACCAAGGCACAGCTAAAGGACAGGCACAACATGAGCTACATAGATCTCGGTCTGCGCTGTGAGGTTTGAAATGCTACAGGTTCCAAGGACATGGTATCAAGGCTGCTGGGCAACAGGGGGATTGTTGACATGGTGTGCCCCTTTCCATGAGTGCCGTTGATCGTACTCCCTGGTTTGACCTCTGAGGAGTATTTGTTCACCTGGTCTAATTTTAGATTCGGATTTCCTGGATTGTTCCATGCAGGATCAAGCTTTGAATTGCTTGATGTGAGCGACTATTCAGAAGATTAGCCTGGCCCGACTTTCGGGTGTTGGGCGGATGGAATCTGGTACCCCCCATGGGTGGCGGGATAATTCACCACCGGTGATCCGAGTCAGAGTTGCCCTCGATGCCCGATGGAGGAGGCCTACATCGGCATCGGCATATCAATCCGTATCGATGCAACATCGATGCCGATGGCGCACACGAGCGGCTCTTGTGTCCAGCCGACAGCGGAATTTCACCACCCGGGCACCGACCACCCAGAATCTCGTGGGGATGTCGGAGGGTCGAGTTCAATTTTTTTGAGTTGCATGTTATCACATTCACGCACTGCCCATGTGCAGCAATTGCATGCCACACAGTCATGCCATGTGGCATGACTTAGCCTTAACATCCAATGAGGATCCACGTCATCTACCAACTGGACGTGGTTGCTGATATGCAACCATAGATTGACATCCGACTGTCATTCCACCCTGGTTATGTGGATGCTTTGTTCAGCATGAAGCATGCTGTACCTTGTACAAACATATTTCCAGCCTGTCCTGCTTTTGCGGATCATTAGGTGTCCACATGCACTGAAGCCATGAATCAATCTACACCGTCGATCAATTCATTGATGTCCGGCGGACATCAATGAATAGATCAACGGTGTTGATCAATTCTTCGATTGACACAATGGCAGACAGTGTCGATTCGACACTGTCCGCCATCCCCCACGTTCCTTTCCGTGTCTCGCGACAGATAGCCATTTGCGGAGACTTTAACCAAGCGCAGTCACATGCCATTGTACTCTTCCGTGTCTCGCGACAGTTAGCCATTTTTGGCTAGCTGCCAAGGCACGTTCCGCCATGGCTTCACCTGCTGGAGGTTCCCAAACACCAAGTTCCTCCAACCGGGCATCCACTGCTGGATCCACGGGATCTCCCCTGCCAGTCTTAGTCGTCTCCATGCAGTTTGACGCGGCAAAATGGAACCCGCCAAAGAGGAGGCCCCTCACAGGCGACTTCCTGACAAAAGAACTTTCAAAACACTGTGAGCCTTCCCCTACCGAGGCCAAGAATCCAGGATTCATCTGTGGCTTGTGCGCCAAGAAGATTGGCGGAACGTGTGATCGGATTCGTGGTCATTTTGCGTGCAACAACCCAAACGTTGGAAAGTGTCCCCACCCGCCTCCAGCCTGCCGAGATGCACTCGGTCTTGATCGCTACCCACCACCACCCGAAGGATGGCAACCTTACAATGTCGTACTGTACAGAGGAGAGGGGAAGGAGTGGGGGACAAACGACAAGCGGGTACAGTGGCTGAAGCTGTGGGAGAAGAAGGAGAAGGAGTCAACGGCCGCTCTTGGCAACGTGGTGCTGGTGGACTCCAGTGATGAAGACGAACCGGCAAGGGGGAAGCAACGTCAGAGGAAACTGGCATCAACATGGCTGGAGGGTGAGATTCCTCTGGAGGTTTGATGTCAACAGGGCAGCTTCTTTCCGGGGGTCCACAATGGTTGAGCATTCTGATCGCTCGAAGAACGAGCTGTGTCAGTTGGACATTGTCAAGTTGATGGCTATTAGTGCACGACCCATCTCTTTCTGCAGCGGGCCAGTCCTCATGGAGGTTGTGAAATCTACAAAGAATACCACAAATGCTTTCCGTCTCCCCAGCAGGACAACCATGGTAGAGCAGCTGCTGCCAAATCTTGACAAGGAGCTTGAGGAGCTGGATGCTCCGTACAAACAGGGGTGGTCAACCTACGGTTGCAGTTTGACGGTGGATGAATAGTCAGATCGGCAAGTGAGGCCGATCTACAATGCCATGGCTGTGAATGCCATGGGGTCAGTTCATCTTTTCTCTCGAGATACAAGTGGACTGACTAGAGATGCTGATCACATCGCTTCCATGATTGAAGCAGCAATTCACATGGTGGGGGAGGATAAGGTGGTGTCAGTTATCTGTGACAACGCATCTGTAAACAAAAAGCATTTCCAGATCTCAGGGGCAAGTACCCAAGGTTATTTTTCCAAGGCTGTTGTGCACAAAACATTTATTTGATCATGAAGGACGTTGGGAACAGTGTGTGGGGTGCAAGTGTGATTGGGAGGTGCAAGAAGGTGGTTGCATTTTTCAGGAACAATGCGATGCCGCGGACTTTGCTGAAGGAGAAGACAGGTGGAAAGGTGCTGAAGATCAAATGCGGCACCCGGTTTGCCTTGGTGCATGACATGGTTGAAAGGCTGCTGGAGCTGAGGGAAGAGATAGAGATGTTGGTGGGAATGGAGTTGTGGAAGAAGATTGGGTCTGAGAGAGATTCTGGCTTCCGGTCTAGGAAGCGTGAGGTGAGACGTATAATCAGAAGGAAAGTCTTCTGGTTACAGGTGCGGCAGCTGGAGGATTTGTTGATGCCATTGAAGCAGGTGTTGCGGCTTGCCGACAAGCCGGGTGGGGGGGCTGGGGAGATATATGAAGGATTGTTGGCCTGTACAGAGTAGCTGAAGGAATTGTCAGTGAAGAAGGGTAAGAAGGGGAGAAGGGTGGCTGAGGCTCATATCAACTTTGTCCTTGGCTGGTTGGAGCATCGCTGGTCTAAGGACATGTCTTGTCCACTGTATGCTGCCAATTGTCGTCTACATCCCGAGCACTTTGGCAATGGTCTGTCAAAGGATTCACCTACCTTGCAGGCTTGGCAGCTGGTGGTGGAGGCACTGGTGCCGGAGGAGGAGCATGACGAGGTGATGAAGGAGATTGGTGCCTTTCAGAAGGCACAGACCATGGTGGAGCTTGACCCCATGGTGACGCCACGGAGCAATGCAAAGGCAATAGCTGCTGTTGCCAAAGTGCAGTGTGGCATGATGTCTGCGGTGGAATGGCAAGTGAACTTCATGTGTCACCTGCCTGTGCTGCGTGATCTAGCAGCCTTGTTCCTCTTCTGAGTGTGAACATGTGTTTTCTACGCATGAGCTGATCCACACTGCCAGGAGAAACCAGCTCAAGGTGGAAACATTGGAGCTCCTCGTGCGTTGCAATGTACGGCTGAGGAAGCACTATGGCCGCAGTGGAAGGAAAACCACAGTAGGCCTCGTGGGAGCAGCTGAAACAGGAGCAGGATCAGCAGCAGAAGCAGAGGCTAGTGAAGATGACGGTGACATTGTGGAGGAGGAAGGAGTTCTTAGTGAGCCTGAGGAGGAGATGGAGAGTGACGAGGATGAGGAAGGTGATGAAGATGAGGTGGTGGTAGGAGCGGACGACGATGTTGTGGAGGTAATGGAATCAGTTCGTGTCATAAGCGACAAGCCTGGACTGCTACATGCTTGGCCTGTGAGGGTCCGGGAACAGGAGAAGCCGGCACAAAGCAGCAAGCAAGGTGGGGCCGGGAACAATGAGGTGGATGATGTTCTTGAGAAGTAGCAGGGTGCTGCCGGTGCCAATGCAAATAGTGTTGTGGGTGAGAAGGAGAACGATGAGGGTGAGGAGGAGTAGGGCATGGACAAGGAGGGAGAGGATGAGAATGAGAGGGTGCCGCCAGTGCTGCAGGAGCAGATGGTGGCGACGAGTTCATGGAGGACCTTGCCACATCACCACGACAGAAGCAGACCTCAATGGCAGCATCTAGGGCTGGAAAACCCACACCCCCAACTGCATCAAAAGCTATTAAACGCATAGCTACTGCCGCAGCTAGCAAGGGTGCAAAGCGCAAGCCAGCAGCCAAGAAGCAGCTCATGCATGGCAGTGGTCCCCATTGTCTGATAGTGCTACATTGTTCTTTGTGAGCTACCTTGTCAAAAAAATGCTTTCCTTCAAATAATTGCTCTCTTCCTGTCAATCCCACTTTACAGTATAATTCCTTGTATTTCCTCTTTGCATGCTAGAATGTGGCTATCAGTGTAGGTGCTGTGTTCTCTTGAACTTGTCTGTTAATGTAAATGTGAATGTTAGCAATTTCTTGTTTCAGCTTTTAACAACACATGTACAAGTATCACAAATACATTTGGAGTAAGAAATGGCAATACATTTAGTCTCCTCACACCGTGGGTGCTCTGAGGTCATGGAACATAGTACAATATGGCTGTACAACATCTTTGCCAGAATTGAGGACAGGGTTAAGTTTTGTGCTTCATGTACTGCCTCTGATTTAGGGGTATTGACTGTTGCTTGTGTCGTTTGGAGCCCCCCCCCCCCCCCCCCCCCCCCCCCCCCCAGGGGCACGTCGATGTCCCATGGCCCTAATCCATTGATGGGGCGATGTCCATTGATGTACGTCGATGTTCGATGGCCAGAGGTTTACACTGATCCGAGTTCAACTCCAACGACCCTCAAGTCCACCAGGGCCATATAGGAAGCAACCAGAGGACTCTCCTTGACCAGGGTGATCTCCTCCTTGACTTTTGGGCGAGGAAAGGCGCTCCGACGGGTCATTATCCAAGCGCCTCCCATTGCCTAGCGTGCAAGGCAAGGTGGGTGGCTCGACCAAGGATTACGTCAACGGTTGTAGCAGAGGCTCTACTGGTCCGATTTGGGCATGCTTGGATGCGTTGGAAAGCTTAGATCACAGGCTATAATGATATGATGGAACAACACTGTGCTAGCTAAAAAAACGTAATATGATTCAATTATACTGAATGCAATGTGTTCTACCCACTCGAATCCGTGATCCTTGTGCTCAACACTCTTCATCATTGGTCTCCATTTGCTGCCCCAAACATACGTAGCGTAAACCAATGAAGTCTAGGATTCCTTGAGGGTACTTATACACCCACTAGTGCCAACATGGCCAACCATTGACACTGCTATAAGTACAATTGAGGGGTTGCCAAAGTTGTAGAATGGTACCGGCACTATTGGATGGACGAGCTCCTCACAACTTTGTAAACAACGACATGGTTTAGAAGATGGGTTCGCAGACCACACAAGGGTTTTTTTAAGGGAAAATTAGTGACGGTTATTTGTAGATCCATCAATTTCATGAGCTTCTTTGACTGAATATTGGAGATCCGCATGACGTATTGATTTGGAGAACTTTCCCGATGAGCGACCATAAAATCATTTGAGTTTTTTGCACTAGCAAAAAACTCGTAGCTATTCCAGATGGTGGAAATGGGATATTGAGTGCAAGGTATCAAGAAAACAGAAGAGGAAAGGACAAGGTATGGCTTGCCTTCTTAGACTAAATTGGATGGTGTGAGAAAATGCTACACATTCAACAACCTTTCAATGGTTGAACACGGCCCCATCAATTACACGTGTATTCTAGAAATGTATCCAACCCACCATTCCTATCACTTCACCACCCTCATAACTACCACCCTTCCAGCCACCTGGTGGTGTTCTTCAATAGCACATTGAGTCATTGAAATGGTGGCCCATCGCTTGCTGTGACTAATAGAGCTGGCTTTGGCAGTCATGTGCATTGCAGTAGCATCTGAGGATCTTCCTGTTGTCTATTCTATCTGCAACACCGCCAATCTAGTAGCCGTAATCATGTTTGATCTCTTGGGACACAAGTGTTCCTATTGTTATTGCTGCTGCTGCCGCTGCTTCTATCTCCTCTACAATGGAATTTGCTTCCTCCTCTTCTAGTATTCCAACCCCAGCAGGAACCTCCATCGCTGTTGCTGCATCTGCAGGAGCCACAAAAGCACTCACACTTCTGCTAACACCTCCTTGAAAGTGGGAATTCAACACGCAACCACCCCACCTCTTCTACTTTTCCTAGGAGAAGAATCCCAGTTCCTAGGCCCAGGGAGAAACATTGGAAATGTTATCACGACCTATTTCCATGATGTTCCCCTTGTTGTCATCTTTTACACTGAGGATGCTCAGGCCATGCTCTCATCACGAGTAATCTCGACAATTACACTGACATCTAGAATGCCGATCCTGCTTGTTGGACCACATTCAACTGTGTTCATATCTACTCCTTTTTCATTCTCAAAATATGGGTATCCGGCACTTTGCTCAAGGTGCATAAACAATGCAGTTCAACCAGCTCTTCATGAAGCCTGTTGGACCATGTTGTCTCTGATAAGCTTGGCTGTTCTCTCCATCGTGATCAGCCTCATTCCTGAGCTGTCCAAAATCTTCCTCAAAGTCAAGGCCTCCAAGGCGGAGGGCAATGCCTCACTTCACGGCCCTCATGAATCCCTTGGTAGTAGTATTTACATCCCAACACCTCTCCGATTGGTGGAGAAACCTTCAAAGGAGTCCACCACTCTGCTTTCGCTGCAGTAACCACAGCTGCTACACCTTCCACCTTGTCGTCCTCAGCCGCATCTTCTTCAGTCTCTGCATCTTCTTCAGTCTCTGCATCTTCTTCAGTCTCTGCATCATCTTCAGTCTCTGCATCATCTTCAGTCTCTGCATCTTCTTCAGGTGCTGCTTTGGTCCTTCAGGGAAGCGGCTGCAACAAGGGCAATGGACCTGGCCAGCTGGAGTGGGGCTTTATCCACTAGCTGTAGGAACACAACCTACTTGATGAGGAAGGTTATGGTGTCAGTGCTCTGTTTTATGTCACTATGCGTCAGTTGGATGAAGCCTTTCCCAGGGGCTTTCCCAGGGGCTTTCCAATGGAGTTTGTCTCACTGTCTTGCTGCCAATGACCAGTCCATGTCTATTTGCCATCTTGCTAGTTTAACTCTTTTATGCAACAATATTTTTGGATGGTTTCTGGATCCTTGAATCTGAGGCCATCCATTACATGATTTTGTATTACCACTCTTTTTTTATCCTTGATCTTGTCAGTTCTGTTTTCTTTTTCTGTACTGGCTCCGCCCAGATGCTTTCTGTGCAAGGAGTCGGTGTTGTTCATTCGGGGTTCCGGGAAGGTGTGTTTGTGCCTGACATGCTTGATGTACCTGACCTTCAGCCCTTCTACTTTCTGTGGTGACCCTAGATAACCACAACAAAGATGTATCTAGCCGCAGCACTGCCATGGTCACCCTCTAGACCAGTGGCTGTAATTTTATTCATGGTTTTCTCTACAACTGCCTTTTTCTTTGCCATTTTACGCTTTGAACTTCTTTGGAGGATTCCCTTGTGCATCTTGCACCCTTACTTTCTTGTGTGGACACCCGTACCTTGCCTGGCCGCCTGGAGTTTGTTTTTCTAAGACGGTTTGCAAACTGTCTCAGAAAAATAAACTCCACCTGTACCTTGCCTGGCTGCCTTCTTCGCATTCACAAAAACTGCACTTGACAGCATGCTTTACGCTCCTTTTTCTGCCGGTTTTGATGCCCCCGAGTTCCTTGCTGTGTATCCTGCCAATTGTCTTTATTGTGCTCAAGGAAAAACACACTTCTGAGTACCGCACCTTCCACCCACTTGATCTCGTGCATGCTGATGTCTGGCCGCTATGTTCTTTCCTTCATTAGTGACATTGTTTGCATGAGCTGGGTAGTCTCTCTGCATCTAAAGAGTGACTTATTATGTCTTCAAAACCTGGCATACCAACACAGGCTTTGACTTTTCTGTTTCCATTGTGGTGAGGATTTTAAAGGATAAAATGTGTATTGTCTTGCATTCTTTCATCTACTCCTTACAAGTCTTGAGGGAATGATGTCTGAACTCTAGAACCGCATCCTTATAGAGGGGATTTGTACCATGCTGTCTGAATGTGGCCTTTCCCCTCTCTTCCATTCTGAAGCCATTTCCTACATGGCTTCAAAACATAACATAGGTTTGGAACCGTGCATCACACAGTCCTCTCACTCGTCATGTCATCCCTCTTGAGCGTTGGCATGGCCGTCGTGTAGACCTGGATCTCAGTCCTGTGTGGGATTGCGTCGCCTCTGTTTGTTTTCCGAAGCTAAGCGGGATGGAAAAGTCTCCCATCGTAGACTTCTTTGCCCCATTCTTGGAGTTTCTTCCTCGTCAAAAGCATGGCGCTTTTCAGACGCTGACTGTGGTCCTTTCATCAAGTCTCATGGCTCCCTCTTTTTTGGATGTTTACATTCTTCATTTGGACTATCTTGTGCCACTCTCCTCCCCTTTCCCACTTCATCAGCTTGGGAAAGGTGTCTTACCAGAAGTCTCATCCTCTGAGCAGGTCACCGTGTGGGCAGCCTCTCATCTGTCCACAACATCTTCCTTGTAGCCGTCTGCTTTTCCTCCTCCCTTTTCGACAGCTGTGTCATCCTCCCCATCCTCCTTGTTGACTCCATCTATTGACATTTCCCTGGTTTCCTCGGTGGGTGCAGAGTCCCCTCCCATGGCCTCTCCACTACCACCTCTTGTGCCACCTATTGAGGACTTAGTCATTCCCATCTCTGATCTGGGACATTTCATTCATGGAGGGAGACTACGTTCCTTTTCATCACGGTCAGAGAATCCATCCAAAGATCCTACACCATATCAGTGCACCAGTCTAACACACATGTTTGGCACCTACTATAGAGGCCTCGGGACCCCCTTCCCTCTTGTACCATTGGACTGGATGCGCTCGGCCTTACCGCTGGGGTTGTGCATCTCAGAACTGCAATCGACTGTTTTCTAGTAACTTGTGAGTTTCAATAAGTGATTTAATCTTTTTTTTCTCAGGATATGTTGCGGCCAGTTTTGCAACAAGTGGTCTTTCCCCTTGAGCCACTCATTGTATATCATGAACGTGATGCTGTCAGAACCTTCCTTTGGGAGAATTCTAGACAAGAGGAACTTGATTCCCTTGACAAACATAATGCCTTTGAGCTCATTGATTTACCATCAGGCCATAAGGATGCCCCGGTACCCTGGGTTCACGGTCAAAAGCAGAAGCCTGATGTTACAATGGATTGGTACGAAGCACGCTTGAATCCCAAGGGATTCTCATAGATCCATGGATTCAAATTTGATGAGACGTTTGTACCCGTTTGCCGGTACACCACTGCTTGTGTTCTCCTCTACCTCATCAGACATCACAACAGAGAGCCTGAGGGAATTGATGTCAGCATTTTTTTCTTCTTGGAAAGCTTGGCGAGGAAATCTATACGGTTCAGCTGCCTGAAAACAAGTTATGGAGAATCAGTAAGGTCTTGTACAGTCTCAATCAGCCACCACGGTGCTTGAACATTGAGATCGCCGCTACTCTTGAGAAGGGTGACTTTTGACGTAGCAAAGTCGATCCAGCGTTGCTTCTCAGCCACCGTTGATTGCCATCCTTGTCTATATTGAGGATCTTTTTGTTGCCTCCCCAAGCACGTCGTCAGTCCATTTGATCAATTTTGTTGTGTATTCAATGTACGAAATGAAGGACCTCGGCCCAGCTCCAGTCTTGGTGGTATGGAGCTTGAGCATGGTAGGCAGCTCAACACACCGTATGACCACCAGGCTGCGTACATTCACAGTTTAGGGGTGCATTTTTCTCCACTCCTGGTCTTTTTTTGACAGAGTCAGCATCAATCATCCCAGAAGGCCAGCATTTATTGAAGCCATCAGATGTGCCAAAGGTGGGGGAGACAATAGATGTTACGGAACACCTCCGCACAATTGGTTTCTGATGTATCTTGCAAAAATGATACGCGTTGATGTTCCGTGTGCTGTCAAATTCCTGGTTCTCCTTCCGCCCCAATGAAAGTCTCTTGACGGATGTAGTTAGTCAAATTTGTGCTATCTACTACAACTCTCAGTTGTTTTTGATGGTGTAATAGAAATGACTATGAACATGAATCCAACACCCTTTGTTACACAGGCGACATTGTAGATTACACTGCTACATATTAGTAGAGTAGGAAACAAGGTTGTGTTGGTCATAGCTTGAGCAAAGCGGAGTACACCATACTTGGCTCGGGTAACTGTGAAAGTGTGCATCTGTCTCTCTTGCAAAAGTAAGTGTGTGTCTGCATTCTTTGCATCACCTTGTATCATCTTGCACAGCGATAGCCAAAGAGCCACCACCACTTTTGACATAGATAGCATGGATGACTCACGCAAAGTCATTGATATGAAACACTCTGTTTGAGAGCGCATAGCGGCAGAAGCGGTTCAGGTTGTCTGGGCCGATCATCGTGAGCAGTGTGCTGGCTCCTAGACCAAATCCCCAAGAAGTCACTTCTTCCAATAGATAATGGATGTTGTAAGATTTCTAGCACTGCTTGTGCTCCTGATTGGTTTCCTGCTGTACATGCTTGTTCCAGTAATTCCTTTTGTAGTTTTATCCCTGTTCAAACTTACTCCTTAATGTGCCCTGCCATTCACCCCTTTTGTTGCATGGTGGGTTGTGCATTTGTCTCATGAAGTAGTTTTGCTGTCCTGTCCATAAACCTCTGGCACATAAACTACTATTGACTGCAACCACGTGCACATGATTTCAGACAACAAAGAAACTGAGGAAAACATTGACGAAGACTGCCCAGGGTCCTCTAGCCCACTCTTGAGCAAAAAAGCTACAGGGGACCATGGCAGTAGAGTTTTCTGAGCAGGACATGATGAATTCCATACTGAGCACTGCATGTACCAGAGAACAGATTCTCAGTGCCGCTTCTAAATCGTTAGACTTTGAACAGAGAACGTGTATGCACCACATATGCTCATTGTCAATGTGGGGATTTCTCTCTTGCATGTTGTGTTTATTGAAATCTTCTGGTAGCTGGGATGTTGTTCCCTAGGGTCATGCTACCAAGCTTTTCCAACAGCCATAGCTAGCCGCCACCGGTATCTTGCCAAGTTGACACGTTGAGCTACCACGGATGGCAGAGAGGCTCCACACAATTGTCTTTCACCAATGGCATTGTTTAATGAATCTAAGACTGACCACACCACACACTTGATCCTGTTCTACAATTCTTTGTGTCACTCTCTTCCACTAATTCTCTCACTCCATGGCTCCTTGTGCTTGGTATGTGTGAGCTACTACACATTTTCAACCTTCCTTCCTTGTCATTCTTGACCAACTACGCTATAGGCGGGCTTCAACTATAAATCATGCTATCGGCAATTTTCACTCCTCCTACCAAAGAGGGGGGCACATGTTGTATTGTGCCAAAGATGTATTCTAGGTGTCTGATCTAACATCTCCCTCATAAGGGTCACATGAAACATCACAAATGAAACGGTTGTACCACATGTTTTGAGCTTTAGGTACCCCATTCCCCTTCTAAAGGAACAACATGACGAAAGCAGCTTTCTTATCTGCCTTGTTGTTGTACATTTGTCATCATTTGATTGCAAGGATCAAGATCTAGCCTTGAACCAGGTACCTTTTTTACTTGCAAGCCCTCTAGTTTGGGTGCGAAGATCGTTCAAACCCTACCCTGAATTATATCCAAGATTAAGGATTTTATTCCTGTGCGGGCTCCCTCCTGGCCCCGTTATTGCAGGGCTCGCGAGTTCCTTTGAAACGCTTGTAGCATTTCAAGCCCCCTGGTTTTTCTCCCACCTTTACAGCTAATTTCCTTCTGCTAAATCACATTGTGCAATAATCCCCCCC
>SZWC01005884.1:16050-54390 GCA_023375785.1 Penium margaritaceum
AGAGAGCGAGAGAGAGAGAGAGAGAGAGAGAGAGAGAGAGATGCTCACATGCAGACAAGCAAACACGCGCGCATGCAGGAACGCAGGCATGCACACACGCACACACCCACGCATGCACGCACACACACACGCATGAAAGCACGCACGCACGCACGCACGCAAACATGCACGAACGAACGCAAACATGCACTCAGGCCTGCACGTACTCACACACACGCACAGACGCACACATGCACGCATGCACGCATGCACACACGCACGCACGCACGCACGCACGCACGCACGCATGCACGCTCGCACGCACGCACACACGCACGAACGCCAAACGCACAAACGCGCGCATACATGCACTCAGGCACGCACGCACGCACGCACGCACACATGCACGCACGCACGCAGGCACGCACGCATGCGCAGGCACGCACGCACACACGCACAAAGGCATGCACGTATGCACA
Source organism: Penium margaritaceum (assembly GCA_023375785.1). Lineage (NCBI taxonomy): Eukaryota > Viridiplantae > Streptophyta > Zygnematophyceae > Desmidiales > Peniaceae > Penium > Penium margaritaceum. Next base: position 16,509 of record SZWC01005884.1, read on the forward strand.
CAAACAAACAACCACACGCACGCACGCTTGCTGGTAGTAATGCACTGATCAACTGCTTTGGCACAAACCACAGCTGCTGTCCCCTGGCGAACAACTGACGAATAGACCGCAAGCTGCATTCAGATGTGAATTTGGGCGCATTATCAACATGGGGAACCCCAAGCTTTAACTGTTTTCCCTCACCAATGCTACAAGTTTACAGGACAGTTTACAGGTCAGGACGGGACAGGACAGGACAGGACAGGACAGTTTGTCCAGGGAAGTTTGTCTGTTTACAATACAGGACAGTTTGTTCTTTACAAACTGTCCTGTAAGGAAAATGCGCCAGCTCTCACCGCGCCCTCCTGGCCAGCCCCGCGCAAACTACTGAAAGAAAGCAACTCTCATAGACGATTCGCAAACCATTCCCAATAAGAAAAAAAGGAGTGACCAGTGCCCAGCGTCTCATCGTTCTTCCTCACCAATGTTTGTTCTCTGCTCCGATTGCATGGGCCATGCAAATAGCAGCAAGACGCACCGTCTCGCTCAATCCATACACAACTCACCGTCTCGTTCAACCCATACACAACTCACCGTCTCGTTCAACCCATACACAACTCACCGTCTCGTTCAACCCATACACAACTCACCGTCTCGTTCAACCCATACACAACTCACCGTCTCGTTCAACCCATACACAACTCACCGTCTCGTTCAACCCATACACAACTCACCGTCTCGTTCAACCCATACACAACTCACCGTCTCGTTCAACCCATACACAACTCGCCGTCTCGTTCAACCCATACACAACTCACCGTCTCGTTCAATCCATACACAACTCACCGTCTCGTTCAACCCATACACAACTCACCGTCTCGTTCAACCCATGCACAACTCACCGTCTCGTTCAACCCATGCACAACTCACCGTCTCGTTCAATCCATACACAACTCACCGTCTCGTTCAACCCATACACAACTCACCGTCTCGTTCAACCCATGCACAACTCACCGTCTCGTTCAATCCATACACAACTCACCGTCTCGTTCAACCCATACACAACTCACCGTCTCGTTCAACCCATGCACAACTCACCGTCTCGTTCAACCCATATACAACTCACCGTCTCGTTCAACCCATACACAACTCACCGTCTCGTTCAACCCATACACAACTCACCGTCTCGTTCAACCCATACACAACTCACCGTCTCGTTCAACCCATATACAACTCACCGTCTCGTTCAACCCATACACAACTCACCGTCTCGTTCAACCCATGCACAACTCACCGTCTCGTTCAACCCATACACAACTCACCGTCTCGTTCAACCCATGCACAACTCACCGTCTCGTTCAACCCATATACAACTCACCGTCTCGTTCAACCCATACACAACTCACCGTCTCGTTCAACCCATATACAACTCACCGTCTCGTTCAACCCATACACAACTCACCGTCTCGTTCAACCCATGCACAACTCACCGTCTCGTTCAACCCATACACAACTCACCGTCTCGTTCAACCCATACACAACTCACCATCTCGTTCAACCCATGCACAACTCACCGTCTCGTTCAACCCATACACAACTCACCGTCTCGTTCAACCCATATACAACTCACCGTCTCGTTCAGCCCATACACAACTCACCGTCTCGTTCAACCCATACACAACTCACCGTCTCGTTCAACCCATACACAACTCACCGTCTCGTTCAACCCATACATAAGGCTTGGAAAACGAGATGAGATCGAGATCTCGATCTCATCTCGAATTTCGAGACAAATCTCATTTTGTCTCGATCTCGCTCATTTCAAGATGACACACATCTCGATCTCATCTCGTTTTCCAAGCCTTACCCATACACAACTCACCATCTCGTTCAACCCATCCACAACTCACCGTCTTGTTCAACCCATACACAGCTCACCGTCTCGTTCAATCCATACACAACTCACCATCTCGTTCAACCCATCCACAACTCACCGTCTTGTTCAACCCATACACAGCTCACCGTCTCGTTCAATCCATACACAACTCACCATCTCGTTCAACCCATCCACAACTCACCGTCTTGTTCAACCCATACACAACTCACCGTCTCGTTCAGCCCATACACAACTCACCGTCTCGTTCAACCCATACACAACTCACCGTCTCATTCAACCCATACACAACTCACCGTCTCATTCAACCCATACACAACTCACCGTCTCGTTCAACCCATACACAACTCACCGTCTCGTTCAACCCATACACAACTCACCGTCTCATTCAACCCATGGACGACGGCCGCCGCCTCCTGGCCAGCCACCGATGCAAAGTCCGCCACGTTTCGACCGATCTCGTGCGCACGTTGGGTCACGGTTCCCACCACGTCCTCCCCTCTTCCCTCGCCTCTTGTCTCCCGTCCCCTCCCTTCCTCTCTTCCACCTGAAGATCCATCACCGCTTTCCCTCAATGAATCACTCTCAGCTGGCGCACTTCTCCCCTCGTCGCCCTTTCCTTCCTTCCCCGTCACTCGTCCGTCTGCCACCGCCTCTTTCCCAGAAGCTTCTTCCGGCGCTACCTTGACCGCGGTCGGAGACATCTCGGCAAAAGGCGGCGGACGCATATCGGCGCAGGACGGAGAAGAACGGAAAAAAAACAAATGAGAAGCGATTTTCAGACTTATCTAGACGCTTTGCAAACCTTAGCGACGATGCATGCCCTCCGTCACTCGTCTGGAGCTCGCTGTCCTTCCGAACTAGACTACAACGCCACCTAGAGTTGGTTTTCTTTCCAGCAGCATACAAGTCAACCTAGGAGACAAAAGCTTGTGAACGCGTCGCTGGCGGACTATGCTGCTGCTGCTACTTCCGACATCGCTTCCTAAAGTGGCTGCAGCAGCTGCTGCTGCTGCTGCTTCTTCTGCTTGTGCTGCTGCTGCTTCTGCTGCCGCCTCTGCTGCCGCAGCCGCTGATGCCGCTGCCGCGGCTGCAGCTGCCGCTGCTGCTGTTAGTGCTGCTGCTGCTTCTGCTACTGGTGCTGCTGCTGCTCCTGCTGCTGCTGCTGCTGCTGCTGCTGCTGCTGCTGCTGCTGCTGCTGGTGCTGCTGCTGCTGCTGCTGCTTCTGCTGCCGTTGCCACTGCTTGTGCAGTCGCTGCTCCTGCTGCTGCTGCTGCTGCTGTTGCTGCTGCTGCTGCTGCTGCTGCTGCTGCTGCTGCTTCTCCTGCTTATTCCACTTCGCTCCGGCCGCTGATCCTCTGCATCGACCTGCCGTCTGCTGATGCCTTTGCTGATGCTGCCGATGCTGCTGTTCCAACTCCTGATCGTGCTGGTGATGCTGCTGCTGGTCAGATTGCTGGTTGTGCCGATGATGCTCCTGCCGCAAGCGCACCTGTGTGCTCTCTACGGAACGGCCAGTAGTAGCGCTGCAACGGCCTTGCCCCGGTTTCCCAGGAGAGGGAACTCCGGGCGGACTTTTGAGTTGCCCCCATTCTCGCAGACCTATCTTCAGCTTGCCCCCGTTCTAACGATGATCCACACGTCGCCCCCATCTTCGGCAAATTATCTCCGGAATGCCCAGATGGGCTAGGAAATTACCGCTTCCATACCCCCATGATCGATGAATTATCACCAGGTCGCCCCAAATTGTAGGGGCGACCTGGCAGTAGATAAAAACATGGGGGAAACTTGGGAATAAGATAAAGAATGGGGGCATCTTGAAGATGGTCCACCGAGAATGTTGCTGAATTGGAGATAAGCTCGGGACCTCCGTCCGACTTAATTCCAGTTGGCGGTACGTGCGAAGTTTTACATATGAGTTGTATTGTAACGAACCGACATCGTGGGTAGGTAGGCGAGTGAAGAAAGCCCTCCGAACGAAATGGTTGGCCTCAGTGGCTCAACAAGCGAGTAAAACCTCACAGGGTGAGCACCGGAGCGCTTTCCACCAACCAACATATCGTCATAGGGCAGGTGTAACAAACCTGGAAAAATATATGCCAATTTGTTACGTTGCCTAGACCGGCGCCTTTGACAGGGTTGCCGCGTCCTTTGACCGGAAAATAGGGGTCTGGACGGCGAGGTGGGTTCCTCGCTGACCAGCCTTGTGAAATGGAAGCTTCGCAGAAGCTTCTGGTTTGCAAGAGGGCAACTGGATAGTGCCTCACACTATCCAGCCGCTGCTCGAGGCCTCGCGACCTGTGGCGGCGAAACGTGAGCCCATCGCGAATATTGGCGATGGGCTCCGTGGGGCCCGCGCTGTAGCACTGGGCATGACCCAATGCGACATTGCAAAAACCCCCACCCCATCAAGGGGCCCCTCACTAGGTCCCTCGCCATGGCGAGGGGGCTCGCGAGGGGCCACCGGCGGGCGTTCCGACGAGACCACCCCGTCGAGCACCACCTCCACTCGATGGCGTTTCTATATGGCCATGCCATCGGACGAGAGGCATCGAGGGGTAGCAAAATACCCTCGCATGCGCAAAGATATTTTGCCACCTCCTCCCCATCCCAAATCATACCGGAAACTTAGGGTTTGCAAGTGGACAAACATAATATAGTTCAACGGGTTAGACTCGACGAGAGAAACGTATCTAGTCAAGCCGGGTCAACCTGCCGACAAAATGGACGGACAAAGAAATATCCTCCATCGTCCGTCTTGGGTTGTCCTATGACGAGAATGGACTCCATGTCCCGACCTTGGTCGGGACATCCTAGTGAGAGGAGTCATTCATGAGAGACTTCACTTCACGGCGAAGTTCAAATCCATGACCATCATTCGTAATTGCGATGAGCAATCGTCCCGAGGGCTCACTCACCCACAGAGGCTCGTACCCCGTTTCACCCACCGTGTTACATTGGTATCCATGAGCTAGTTGTCACCCTTGGTGACTTAGTCGTTGGACGACCTAGAACTTGTTGAGTCACCCCTAGGAAGTTGCAGCCGCCACTCTTTTTCTCCTCACTCAAGTCATGTGGAGCAGATTGATTGGCCGATGGCTCCACCATCTTTAGAATGGCGCAGAAGCAGCAGACTAGGCCGTTTTTGGCGACAAGGTCCGCATCCGCATTTGCTTCCGCCTGCCTTGTTGTCGCGTTGCAAATCCGCCGCAACAGGTCAGTTTCTTCAGAAACATACTCCAACGTTGAAGAGACGCTGCAGGCAACAGAATTCTCCAAACGCTGCATGCAGCATACTGTTGGAAAGAGCAAGAGATGGACCTCCTAAAATGCCATTAGTCATTGATTTTTGACATATGTGCTGCATGCTACTGCCCAGGGACCAAAACCTCCAAAACAGATTGTTTCTTCCTATTTTAGCCAACCAAAAATATTTTATCGTCCAAATTGCAAGGAAACGCTGCCAAAAAAAGTTCCAAAAATTTTTGGCCATAATTTTATGCTTTCCTCTTACTTTGAACTTCATTTTATGAGTGTAAGGTGGAAAGGAGGGGTATTATGGCACTTTTCTTTGTAAAGGACGTGGAAAGTGTGGAAAACAATTCCATTCCGCTTTTCTTAGCCAAGAGTTCTTGAAATAATTTAGAGAGATTGCTGGTGGATATATATTCTACTTACCACCACACTCTCGATCAACTTTTGTAATCCCTCCCCTCCCATTGCCCCCCCCCCTTCACCCCTCCTCACCAGTCATGGTGGGAGGTGGTCTCCCCATGTCCATGGCAGGAGGAGGTCCTCCCAAAACTCCAGCAAAGGAGAGTGGCCTCAGTGCAACTGGGAATCATGCTCCCCGCATGATGTCGCTGACGAAGAGTGCTTGTGGGACGGGCACCGGTCACGCCGTATCCGCCGTTTTTGCGAGGATGATGCTCAGTGGGAGCCCTGCCGCTGAGGACATTGTGAAGGGAAATGAGGAAGCCAAGGAGGTATCGTCAATAAGGACATTGGCGATACAGCCGAGGGCCTTGTGAGCGCCACCGGTGTAGTAGATGTGATGGACGCAGAAGCTATTGTCGTAGAGGGCGAAAATGATGACGTTGGAGCAGATGATGATCGGCTCTCTTTGGAGACCCAAGATGAAGAAGACAATGATCCTCTCAAGGGCATTGACGCTGCCACTTTGGCTACGATCAATCACCTTGTAGACCTCAAAATCCGTGACTTTTGCATGGTGGGAACTGTTAGGGCTTCGGCCCAAGCAAAGGGGAGCAGTGGTCCTGAGCTAGCTACTGGTCATACATCTCGTGGCACTGACCCCGATGGCATCCAGTAGGTGGTGATGGGAGGAACACGCTACCTACCTCGGTACGTGTACCTATCTCACAACCCCAGGATGGACCCTTGGATTGTCTTGAGCAAGGAACACATGGAAGAGCACAGACATGTGCTACAGCCGCCAACATGACCATCGTCCCTAAGGTAGACCAGGGATCGCAAAAGGATCCGGTGAACATTGTTGATGCATTGAACCTTTTGCTAGACGCCAAGGCATACGAGCATCTGCTCGAGGCTCTTGAGCGTAATCAACTCACTAAGAGCGTGTTTGCCCTCAAGCAACACGTTCATTCTGATGCATTCAGTAGCATATTGAACATCATAGGTACGTTGGTGGCTGGTGGCATGGTCAACAAGCCTCATCCCGCCTACCCATCCCAGAGTTGCAAAGCTAAGCATCCATGACATGATGATGCTCACAGCTTGATGGGTGACACCCATGATAATCGGTTGACGGGCCCGAGTGGCTCTCGTCGTCTTTATCAGGCTGAGAAAGCAATAAGCGAGTAACACCCTAAGGATGACGATGCAACATTGGACGCTGAGATCTCAAAGGCTCTAAAACGACTGAGTGACTATCTCAAGTTTGGCTTATCCTAGAACATGGACTTGGCTACTCGGAAGCAACACATGGAGCTCCTGATTGAGCTCCATAACATCAAGCAACAAGCGTGGGACGCCGTCGGGCTAGCTTTTCTTGTCAGCGTACCGCTCTCATCAGTGAAGAATCGGATGAAAGTGTTATACGTGGAAACACATCAATCGGTTCCTAGACCTCACTGGGGAGACCAGTGCAAGATCCTTATGAACTTGTATGGTAGGGAGTCAGTGTCCCAGCAAGCGTCTAGGCGTCTATTGAAAATCCGCCAGGGTGACTGCAAGCTTACGGAATACCTCCAGGATTGGGAAAAGACCTTGGACAAAATCACTGATGAGGATCGACATCCCATGTGGCAAATCATAGAATGGATTACCAACAACCTTTCTAACGATTTCCTCGCTCGTGCTTGTTCGCTAGACCTCCAAGGCAAGCCTTGGACCAGTTATACTAAGCTGTGTGAATTCATCCTGGTGAAGTACAACTCCATGCTGGCCGAGTATAGAGTGAACACACGTCACGGCCAGCATCACCAGGAAGAAAACGACAAGCGGTAGCACTGTCCCAACATGGTGAGCATAAGCTCCCTCAGCATGGGTCAGGCAAATACAAACTGTCTAAGCCAGAAGTAGCACAAAGCAGCGTGCGGATGGCAAGGCCAAGAAAGGAACCCTCACCTGCTACTATTGTGGGAAGACAGGGCACTATGCGCGTGAATGTCGCAAGCGCCAGAAGGATCGTGCTGGTGGAAACACCAATGAATAGGGTGAAGACAAGCAAGATAAGAGGCAAGGAAACCACATGAATGCCAAGGGCGTAAAAGGTGGTCGCGGACCAGCAGGTCGCGGGAAGTGTTTTTGAATCCCCTCGTGGCCGGTAGTGGACATCCACTAGGGGCTGTGGTTGATAGATCCTTGGATGTTGAACGCGCTTTTATGTTCCATGATGATGTAAAGCAGTTGGAACACCTCACTGGTGCTTTGTTTTCTGCTGTTTTTTGCTCCCCCATGAGCAATGACTCTGTGTATCTCTCTCGCCATTGTCTACTCTTGCATCTCATCGATGATGAATGCTTATAAAATTACACTTGCCTGATTGTAATCACACAACAGAGAGCAAACAAAGTGCTTGAGTTCATAGATGTAGCCCACAAGATGAACTTACTCGTGCAAGTGACATTTGCAGTTTTAATCTTTGCGGGTCTCAGAAAAGAACTCTTTAATGGATGACAACTCTTGTGTGATGTAAACAAAGGACACCACATGTGGGAGTAAGTTGGTGACTCCGTTGAGCTATGTCTTAGCACAAAACACTTCAACATGTACCACTTGCAGGCCAAGCCTCCAAAGAGCTTTTTCACACGCTCCTCACATGTAAAGATGACAGTTTAATTCTCTGATCATCTGGCTGGGGCACATGTGTTAGTCCTAGTTGACACAGGTGCTGATGACGAGTTCACTAGTGCCTCACGTGTGCAACAGTTAGGATTAAAATGCACGCCTTGTGAGGGAAAAGTCACTGTCGGTGATGACCATGAGGTCGACGTACTAGGTACATGTTACGCAAGGCTCAAGCTAGGAGCTCTCACAACAATCATCAACTTTACTGTCATTGACTTGACCGATCATTTTGACGTTGTTCTGGGTGATCCTTGGCTTAATGAGCACAAGGCCAACATGAGTTGGGTCACAAAGACACTCACAATACATAAAGGCAAGCGTTCCATTACGCTCGCCTATAGATCACTCAAAGTCATCTCACAAGAGTAAACAATCCATCCTTACGGTGCTTCAAATGAAGTGATACTTGCGTTAAGAGCACAATGTGTTCCTAGCGCAACTTCGTAAGGTCGATAACGATGATCCACCGTCATGCTCAAGTGATGTCAATTCCCTCCTTGAAGAGAATCATGACGTTTTTCACCCACTCTCGGATGGCCTACCACTGGAACAAAATATTGGTAATACAATCCCTCTCGAGCCAAGAGCAAGACCATCATTTTGGCCCATGTATCATCCCATTCCTGCTAAGCATGAAGAATCTAAACGACAGATCAAGGAATACTTGGCCAAGGGATGGAGTGAACAAGTAGCTCTTTATTCGGAGCTCCCGTCCTATTTGTCAGCAAGAAGAATGGAGGTTTTTGCATGTGTGTTGACTACCATGCGTTGAACAGATTGACGGCTAAAAACCGTTATCCCTTGCGAAAAATCAAGGATCTCTTTGACCAGCTTCAAGGTGCAAAGGTCTTCTCTTCCCTTGATCTGGCTCAAGGACATCACCAAATTTGGATTACTGAAGAAGACGTTCCTGTAACCGCGTTTTATACGCGTCTCGGATATAATCAGTTCTGAGTGCTGAGCTTTGGTTTTACCAATGCCCCAACAATGTTTCAAGCCACAATGAATCACATTTTCGTGACCTGTTGGGCAAAACCGTCCTAGTTTACCTTGATAATATACAGGTGTTTTCAAAGAATTATGAGGAGCATGTACAAAATTTGTGTATAGTGCTCGGGATCTTCCGCAAGGAGAAGTTCTTTGCTAAGATAGAAAAGTGTGCCTTCGCACAACCTGAGTTGTAGTACGTGGGCCTCATTGTTGGCAGCAAAGGAAACTGAGTGGATCCTCGCAAGTTATTGTCGACAGGCACCAGCCATCCAATATGGGCAAAATACGAGCCTTTCTAGACTTGGTGAATTACTTCCTTCACTTCATGCAAGGCTACTCTAGCCTTGTCGCCCCACTCACAACTCTGTCACGTAAGGACGTGAAATGGACATGGTCTGATAAGTGTGAGCATGCATTTATGCATGTCAAGGAAATGCCGACATCTGCACCTACGCTTGCACTCTTGAATCCTAAAAAACCATAAAAGGTACTTTGTGATGCATTTATCGTCGGGATAGCAGCTTTCCTTATGCAAGAAGGACGACTAGTTGCATATGAGAGTGGTAAAATATCAGGTATTGAGACTCGCTACACCACAGATGACCAAGAGTTACTTGCAGTAGTACATGCCTTGAAAGTTTGGTGCTGCTACGTAGAAGGTGCCAATGGATTCACAGTGATTACAGACCAAAATCCCCTAGTATTCTTTCAGTCATAGTCCAACCTTTCTCGACAAGCTCGTTGGAGCGAGTACTTCAGTAGATTCCATTTCCAGTGGGAATATCGACCCGGTCGTACAAATGTGGCAGACCCGTTGAGTCGCACTCCGGTAAATGTGGTTCTCACCACACTTTAAGTGTAATGCATTCGCGAGAAAGACATACGGGAGCAGGATGTGCCCATGCCTGGTAACCTCCTATGTCAACCTCCAAAACCGACGGTGCATTTCACGTTGTTCTTACAATGTATCTGCATGGGATTCTTCGATGACCCATGGTTTGACCAGGGTAACATTGATCGATATGGCTTGGTGAAAGCCTCTGGTCTCTACTGGAAGGGTAACTTGGTGGTTGTGCCCAACTTCAGAATGTTGCGGGATGAGATCTTTTTGAAGTTCCATAAACCAACACCAGCTGGCCACCTTGGTGCAGCAGAAACCGAAAAGACTCTTTCAGAGCATTATTGGTGGCGTGGATGGTCGTACGACATACACAAGTACATCCAAGACTGTGACTTGTACATCTGTAACAAGTCGAGCAACAAGGCACCAGCAGGATTGCTGAAGCCCCTTCCAGTGCCTATCTCCTCGTGGGAAGAAGTGAGCATGGATTTCAATACTGGCGTACCGAGACACCTCGTGGTCATGATGCTATCCTTATGGTGGTAAAATCTTTGACCAAGATAGCGCACTTCATGCCCACAGCCACACAATTGTTAAGGAAACATTATGCATTTTTTGGGACACCGTTGTTGAACAGCATGGGCTTCCATTACGCATTGTCTCTGATCGAGACCTGTGATTTTCAAGCAAATTTTGGCAAGCCCTTGGTGAGACCTTTGGCACCCGTCAAAATATGTCCACTGCTTTTCATCCACAAACCGATGGACAGACTGAATGGATGAACCGAACTCTGGATCAGATGCTCTAGATGTACGTGGATCCTTCTATGGATGACTGGGATGAGGTTCTCAGTCTGGCAGAGTTTTCCTACAAAGACTCTGTTCATGAATCCACGAAGTTGACCCCATTATTTCTGAACTACGGCCGGCATCTAATGAAACCCGTCTCCTTGGTGAGGCGCGGGAGCGACGGGAATTAGGTACCCTCCGTCCAGGCCTTTGCCGATCGCATGGACACGATTCGTCAAGAAGCACGTGAATACCTCCATGCATTGAAGCAGCACCAAAGGGCCTATGCCGATGCTGGTCGTCGTAAGGTCATATTTTCTGTCGGTGACCAGGTGCTTTTGAGCACAAAGAACATACGTCTCAAGACACATGGATCAAGGAAGATCCTCCCTAAGTGGGTCGGACCATTCAAGGTGACTCACAAGATTGGTGAGGTTGCTTGCCGCCTTGCTCTTTAAAAGGTCATGAAGATCCATGACGTGTTTCATGTCTGTCTTCTCGCACCTTATGCTGCATTAGGAACCGGTCAGCCACCACCTGTAATGCTCACAAGTGACGGTCAATGTGAGGTACATGGGCTCCTGCAACACCACGAACGTACACGCGGTAAATCTATTGTGAAGGAATCCCTCGTCAGCTGGGCCGGTTGTGGACCTCAACACAACAGTTGGGAGCCTGCGAGTCGTGTCATGGCTACTATGATCAAGGACTATTAGCAAGACCACGATGCTCACTTTTGCACTCGTGCCCCCAGGAGTGCCACCCTGGCACAAGCTCCACGAGAATCCTCACCTGTCAGAGTACAGACAAGAGCACAATGGCGGCGATCTCGGACGCATGAGGATGCCCAGGCTGATGTGATAGAAACTTGGGCAGCCCTCAGGGAGGTGATCAGGCTCACTACGAGCCGCCTAGGCAGGACCAACTGTTTGTAAGAGGGAGTTGCAGGTTGCATAGACAGAGATTACGGAAGCAAATGTACGTTTGCAGAGTACGCAAATGTCTAAACTCTTGAGTGAGAAAGTACATCATCACAGATTTCAAATAAGTTTTTATAAGCCTCATTTGGCCAAGGGATCACTGAGATCCACTCTGTCAAAGTTGACCCTCTAGCACACTCCTAGCCTAGCGGGATAAGCGGCAGTCACACTGTCATGCATGAGAATTATGTCTTCCACGACCTGCACGGCCAATAATCATGGACTGGTCCTTCCTTGAAGTCTCTTGGAGGTCCTCCAGCCATCTTTTCTCCTTGAAAGCCGCTCTCTGCTGTCCTGGCCAATAATTCTGAGGCCTTTTGAGCTGAAAGTGCTTAGGTCGTCACATGAACTCGACCCATGATCTCCAAACTTTGGAAATCCATATCTCACTCAAACGGATTCCGAATTGAGTTCTGTAAAGTGCCTTGGAACCTGTAAAACATCTTCTATATAACTACCATGCCAGATGATTTTTATTAAGTAACCTATATTTGTCACTTTCTGGCACCCTCATATCCATCATTCTCCCATTTTGCAAGAACATAAATCACACAAGTCCACACTGTCCCCTCAGCTGCTGAAAGTGGTGTGCTGCCAGCGGCTTGGTGAAGAAGTCTTCCAGCATCATGCTTGAAGGAAAGAACTTGATCTGCACCACCTGTTTCACCACGAGCTCGCGGATGAAATGGTATTGCAAGTTGATGTGCTTGGTACGGCGTGATACTCTGCGTTCTTGGTCAGAGAAATGGTGCGAATGTTGTCACAATAGATGGTGGTTGATGTGGTCTATTGCTACCCAAGGCTTGCCAGCAGCTCACGCAGCCACACGACTTCCTTTTCTACGTCACTCAGAGCGATGCACTCCGCTTCCGTGGAGGAGAGGGCGACACACTCTTGTTTCTTACTCCTCTAGTTGATTGCACCTCCCCCGAGCACAAACACCAACCCACTGGTCGACCTCCCTGTGCCTAAATCACTTCCCAAACAGCGTCACTGTAGCCAATGAGGATGGGGCTGTTGTTGCCGTTGAAGGTGAGGCAAAGGTTGCTGCTGCTGCTATGGTAGCACAGAATGCGCTTGACTGCCTCCCAATGCGGCACGCCCGGATTCGCGCACATCTTGCTGAGGACTCCCATTGCTTGGCTGATGTCAAGGCGAGTGTCGTCTGCTACGTACATGAGGCTCCCAGCTGCTGCTAGGTATGACACTGCTTCCATGCGGCTACTCTTTTGCATGCCGTGGGGAGTCTGCGTGATTTTGAGCTTCGCTCCCACTTCCAGTGGTGTTGAGGCTTTGCGCGCTCTTGCCATAGTTAAGCGCTTGACGATTTCTCTCACGTACATACTCTGTGACAACTCTAAAGTTAGCTACTGCCCGTTGCGCTTCACCTAAAGGCCAAGGTAGTAACTGAGCTCTCCCATGTCTTTCATTTCGAACGTGGCAGTAAGGGACTGCTTCACATCGTCCAAAAGAGACTTGGAGTCAGATGAAATGAGCAGATCATCAATGTAGAGCAAGATGATAACCTGTCTTTCCTCTTGCACGCGCCCATAGACAACATGGACCACTTTGCAGCGCACAAAACCAAGCCCAGCCAGCTGTTCATCCATCTTGTGGTACCATGCTCGTGGTACTTGCTTCATGCCGTAGAGGGCCTTCACAAGCTTGACCACCAAATCCTCCTTTCCCTCCGTCACATACTCCTCCGGCTGCTCCATGTACGTATCCTCCTCGAGGTCACCATTCAGAAATGCACACGTCACATCCATTTAGTGCACCTTCCAGTCCATAGCAGCAACAAGAGCGAGGATCGCTCGGATGGATGGGAACTTTGCGACTGGTGCAAATGTCTCATTGTAATCCACACCCTCAGTCTGTACATACCCCTTTACAACCAGCCATGCTTTGTACCTGAGCACCTTACCATCCGCACCAGGCTTACGCATGAAGATCCACCAGCACCCAATAACCCGGCTGCCGCATGGAGCTTCCTCGAGAGTCCAGCTACTGTTCTTCATGAACGCACTATACTCCTCGTCTGCTGCGGCACGCCAATCTGCCCCCTTGACACTGTGCATGGCTTCAGCGAATGTTGTGTGGCTGGATCATCGGTGACGGTGAGGAAGAGGAGCTCGAGGTCAGAGGACTCCGTTGCTGGTGGAGTGGTACACAGGTTCAGCCGCTCCCCTTGCTGCGTCTACTTCTTTGCGAGCCTCTCGGACCGCCGTAGCTACTCCCCACTGTCCTTCACACCTTTGTTGATACGTGCGGACCGTCATGGCAGCTTTTGTAAGTTGCTTTGCTGCTCCTCCTCATCAGATTCAGTTACTGACTCCTTCTCCTTCTCAGCTCCCTCCACCTCCTTGTCATTGCCGTTATCACTGCTATCTTCCGCACCGTCCTCGTCTGCTACCGGTTCGTCTCCCACTTCAGGTACAAGTACAGGAGCAAGTGAAGCTGCAGACATATGGCTCCAATTCCAGCCCATCACATCCTCTTAAAAGACCACGTCACGGCTGCAGATGATCTTGCGTGCAGCGAGGTTGTAGAGGTGGTATCCCTTGGTACCGTAGCCAAGAAAGGCGGCCTTCACCAAATTTGCGTCCGGCTTGCTGCGATTTCCGGCAGGCACATGCACGAATGCACCACACCCAGAGACTTTCAGGTGCGTCACTGTTGTCTTCCGTCCCGTCCATGCCTCCTCCGGTGTCATCAGTGGCACGGCGCACGTGGGACTCCGGTATTTCAGGTACACGACAGTGTTGAACGCATCCGTCCAAAAGGTTGGCGGGAGCCACACGTCTTGGATCATGCTATAAACACGCTCCATGAGTGTGCGCTTCGCGCATTCAGCCACGCTGTTCAGCTGCGGTGTTCCAGGTGGGGTGACCTCGTGCCTGATCCCCCGACGCTTGAGGAAGTTGCGAAAATCATTGGAGAGGTACTCTCCTCCACCGTCGGTGCAAAACACCTTCAACCACCTGCCACTCTCATTCTGTGCGGCAGCAATCCACACCTTGAAAGCATCAAAGTACTCATCCTTTCTAGCCCGGAAGGACACCCACGTCTTCCTCGACTTGTCATCAATGAACGTGATAAAGTACAACTTGCCGGAGAAGGACTCAGATGGCATTGGACCACACAAATCAGAGTGGATGAGTGAGAGAAGCTCAGCCGCCATCTTTTCTTCCCCCACAAAAGGAGAACGGGCTTCCTTTCAATACAGCTCTCACAAGCCGATGTACCAGGCTGCTTCACCCCCTTGAGCTCTAGACTACGGACCATCTTGTTGAATGTTTTTGCCCCTTGTTCAGTGTTGTAGGATGGATCAGGAATGCTCTGCCCCTTGTGGAGGTATGACCCCTAGATCCGTTGTAGTGTGACTCAACTATGCTCTGTCTCTTGTGAGATATGACCTGTGAGTACACCATGTGGGTGAGTGGTTACCTTGGCCATTTTGTTGATTTGGCCAAGTGAGAGGTCATGAGGTCGATCCTGGTCCCATGCATATCTTGTTTGCTGTGGAAGCTTCTAAGAAAGAAAGTCCATAGCTTCTTGGACGCTACATGGTTGGTCTGTCACCTTGACACTAGGATGCTTATGTGTCAAGCCCACAGTGCAAGTCTATTGGTGACGTGGCTGGTTCAGGCCACTTCCCAGGAATGTGCTTTTGAGTTCTAGGACTAGACAGACAGCTATAAAAGGACTTGTCTTGCATGCTGATCAATCAACCCTTGCTTGATGCTCTCTTGCGTATTGACGACTTGAGCTCTTCTTGAGATGTAATGCTAAGGCGTTAGTACTCTTGAAGGTGAAGTGTATGCCTGATTAAGTTTGGGGTGCATGACACATACCTGCAAAGGAAGAAGGTGTAAGAACCTTTGTGAGTTTTTTGGTTTCGCGGCTTCTCTGCCAGAGGTGGTTAGCTCAGTAGCTAACACATCTATTGCATGGAGATGATGGCGCCAAAGCCAAGGTGACCAAGCCAACGGTGCCACCGGTCGGTCGATGTCGTGATTTCCCTCTTCCGCCACCAACGCTGAGTCGGCTTCCTTCTCCGACGCCACATAGAGACGGTAAAGACTGTCCTCCTTGTCTACTTTTGCAATCATACGGCCCGCATGGGTGGAGATGGTGCAACCACTATTCTCAAAGTGAACCTGCATGCCTTTGGAGATAAGAGATGAGATTGAGAGGAGGTTAGCTGCTAGCCCCGGAACATGGAGCAACCCCTTCACATGACGTTCCACGTGCTTACCCTCAACGGAAGCACAAAACACAATCTCACCCTCTCCAACCGCCATTTGCACATGATTATCTCCCATGTACACCCGACGAGGCTCAATGGCGGTGTAGACAACGAACCACTCTCAGCGATATATCATGTGCCGTGTGGCTCCCGAGTCGATGATCCAAAACAAGGTGGTGTTGTCGGAGACATACAAGACCCGGATGGTGGTCACGAATCCACTTTCTCAATCTGCTGTGCTCGCCGAAGCATCAGTCTGTTTTCCCGCTCCCACTCCAGCTGTAAGGTCTACCTTCTTTTTCCGGCATTCGTGCAATCAATGGCCTGGCTTCTTGCAGTAATGACAGTTCTCCTTCTTCTTCCCTCCTCCGCCGTTAGCCCTGGTTGGTGCAGCACCACCCCCATGACCAGAGTTGATGATGAGAGCGACGTCCAGTCCGCTTCTGCCCTCCTCTCCCTTGCGTCACTCCTCCTCAAACAGCAGTCTCTCCTCCACGTCATTGAGGAAGATCTTGTCACCACGCAGGTCCAGAGTAACATTGGGAGGATTGTAGCTGCTAGGAAGGCAAGAGAGGATGGTTAGCATGAGCACACACCCCTTAACAGGGTCCTCAATCGTAGCAAGCTGATCAGAGAGAGACTTCACCATGTTGATGTGGTCAATCATGGATCCGGACTCATCCATCCTCACACTGTGAAAGCAACGACGCAGCTGCATGTTCATGAGGATTTACTTGGAAGCATAAATCAACTCAAGCTTTTCCCAAACCTCCTTTGGCGTGAGAATGCCACGGACGAGGAGTTGCTGTCATTCGACGAGGTAGAGGTACATGGTGGCAAGGGCGCGGTCACGCTTCTCGCGGTGGGTATGGGCCTCACCAGGTGAAAGAGAGGACTCAACTGGTTCCTCCTTACTCACATGGCTCCAGAGTCCCTTCTCCATCAGCACCATCTTCATGTTGTTGCCCCAGTGAAAGAAGTTCCTGCCTTCGAACTTGGCTATGTTGACGCCGGCAACCACAGAAGCGGATGTCGCCATGGTAGTGCAACGTTCAGCCCACAAACGGCTCTCTTACACAACAGAGTACAAGGAATTCCTCAAGGATGAGGCAAAGCCTTGTTCTAGCTCTGATACCACTGATGGAAACTGGGGCAGCCCTTAGGGAGTTGATCAGGCTCACTAAGAGCCGCCTAGGCAAGAACAACTGTTTGTGAGAGGGAGTTGGATGTTGCACATACAGAAATTACGGAAGCGAATGTAGGTTTACAAAGAATGCGAATGTCTGAACTGACTCTTGAGTGAGAAATAAAATCATCACAGCTTTCTAAAAATTTCCTGTAAGCCTCATTTGGCCAAGGGATCACTGAAATCCACTCTGTCAAAGTTGATCCTCTAGCACACTCCTAGCCTAGCGGGATGAACAGCGGTCACACTGTCATGCATGAGAATTATGTCTCCCACGACCTGCACGACCAATAATTGTGGACTGGTCCTTCCTTCAAGTCTCCTGGAAGCCCTCCAGCCGTCTTTCCTCCTTGAAGGCCGCTCTCAGCCGTCCTGCCGCCTTTTGAGCTGAAAGTGCTCAGGTCGTCACTTTAACCCGACCTATGATATCCAAACTTTGGAAATCCATGTCTCACTCAACCGGAATCCGAATTAAGTTTCGTAAATTGCGTTGGAATCTGTAAATCATCCTCTATGCAATTGCTATACCAGATGATTTCTATCAAGCAACCTATTTTTGTCACTTTCTGGCACCCTCATATCCATCATGATGGTCGTGAGGACGCTCATCGTAAGAGGGGGAGGAAGCGTTAGCCGTGAGAACGTTTTATGTGGAAATGACTGATGTATGTATGACCTTGTGCTCGTGAAGGATATCAGTCTCAACCTATTGAGTTTTCTCTCCCTGTGTAATGTCACACGGTCCAACGGATGCACCTAATGAATGGTTTGTTGACCAATAAAGCATATCTCCTTCCACCAACAACCATTCTAGACCCTCTTGAACCAAGGAAGGTTCACAGTAGAGGGAGGGGAATGTAAAAAAACTGGCAAAATGATTGCTACTTTGTTATGGTACCTAGACCGGCGCCTTATTTCCTAAAAGGATTGCTGCATCCTTCGTCCAGAAAATAGGGATCTGGACGATGAGGCGGGTTCCTCGCCGACCAGCCCTGCAAAATAGAACCTTCACAGAAGCTTCCAGTTCGCAAGAGGATGACCGGATAGTGCCTTGCACTATCCGGCCACCGCTCGAGGCCTCGCGACCTCTAGCGGAAGATCGTGAGCCCATCGCAAATATTTGCGATGGGCTCCGTGGGACCCGTACTGTCGCATTGGGCATGACCCAATGGGACATCGCAAGGACACCCACCCCATCAAGGGACCCCTCACAAGGTCCGTCGTCATGGCGAGGGGGCTCGGGAGGGACCACCGGCAGACGTTCTGATGGGACCATCCCGCTGAGTGCCACCTCCATCGCGTGGTAAACACGTTTTTATAAACGTGTTGGCCACACCCTTGGATGAGAGGCGTCGAGGAGTGGCAAAATACCCTCACACGCACAAAGATATTTTGCCACCTACTCCCCATCCTAAATCACGCCAGAAACTTAGGATTTACACGTGGACAACACAAAGTTGACTCAATGAGAGAACTGTATCTATTCGAGCCGCATCAACCCGCCGCCAAAATGGATGGATAAAATGATATCCTCCTTCTTCCCTCTTGATTTGCCTTATGACGAGAATGGACTCCGTGTCCGGACCTTGGTCGGGTGATACTAGTGAGAGGAGTCATTCATGAGGGACTTCACTTCACGGTGAAGTTAATCTCTACGACCAACCTGTGCCTTTGCCATGAGCAATTGGGTTCCAAGGGCTCACTCATCCAGAGAGGCTCACACCCTGTTTCACTCGCCGTGTTACAGCAGGATATCGTAGGATATTTCCTGCTATGTTGATGTCATCGGATGGACCTGGACGGTCCATCCTCTTCCACTTTAGCTAACTATCAACCAATCAGCAAAAGGGAAAATCCTAACATGGCAAATTTTCATTTGTGGGATAATACCCGACTTATCCTGATTACCTGTTAGGGTGTATAAAAACGAGCTGGTTTTTTACAGCCGGTTCTACCCATGGGGTAGAGACGTATTTTGTACCATGACTAGGTCTGTAACGGATTCGATGGAATCCTTGGCCGACTAGGCCAAAACCGCGGTGCTTGAGGGTCTCCGACCCTCAAGCCATCCCGTCTAACCGCCCACAGTCCCAGGTGACCCCGCTCGAGCCACGTGGCTCCTTCGACCGGTCGGCGTGGCACTGCCACGCTACACTCCCCCCCGCTAGGAGTGAGAGCCTCCTCGGCATCTCCGATAATCCCGACGTGGGATTCGTGCCCTGGAGCTCTGATACCAATGTAACGGATTCGACGGAATCCTTGGCCGACTAGGCCAAAACCGCGGTGCTTGAGGGTCTCCGACCCTCAAGCCATCCCGTCTAACCGCCCACAGTCCCAGGTGACCCCGCTTGAGCCACGTGGCTCCTTCGACTGGTCGGCGTGGCACTGCCACGTCACAAGGTCGCCATGTTATGTTCCCTCCAATTTAGCTACAAACCATCCTCAATTTGGAAATAAAAGAGGTGCACCCGTTGAACTAACCACACAGGGAAAGCATAAAGAGCGAGTGAAACGTCAGGATGACGCTTGTGTCCACAAGAAGAGGTGTGAGTTTTTGTGTAGGAACATGGTAATTGACAATGCATGTATCCATATTGCAGGCTCATCTCTCCTTGTGGTGCAAGGATTTCTTGTGCATGTGTCAGATTCATGCCGAAGCGAGACTTTTCATCGCGAGGACCCAGAAGAGGGTCCTTATACATGTGGCTTTAGTGTTTGAAGGTTCGGCAAAGTTTTGTGCACCGACTTAAAGAGGCAAAGCTTACCTTATGTTGACACAGTGACAGCATCTTCATGCTTGAGAATAGGATTTTCATGCTGGACATGTTAATTCTCTCCTGTATATATTCTCCCTCTGTTGTGGCCATGAGTGCGCAGGGCCTGCTGACGCAGAGATTGGAGGCGATGCACAGTGAGCACACGTGCCATCACAGGCTTGGCAACATCTCTGCCTACCCACACGTTCTCGCCCCCCTCCTCGCAGTAGCGCCCCAGCTTCACCCTCTTCACCATGGATCTTAGCATTACTGGCCTTGGGTGACCAAGATCAGACTTGCTCTTGATGTTTATGTTTGTGCCCGAACACCTAGAAAGGAACTCAAAGTCGAGTCTTGGCATTAGGGACTGGCACGGTTTGTGCAGAAACAAGAAACCGGCCTAGAGCCGGACTTAGGGCCGCGCACGGTATTTCCACGCGCTGAAAAACCAAGCGTCGACGGGTAGGATCGATTAGCGAGTCCCACCCCATAGGAGTATTGTCTGTCAAATTCTAGAAGTTAGTGCGACGGCCGTTCATGGCTGTCGGTTGCCCAAATCTAACTCACTAAAATAAGCACCGTTTTACCTCAAACACAGTGCATTAGATGCGTTAGGTTTCCCTGACATAGGAGAGAAAGCTGCGAGATGAGAAACGAATTTCCCGGTGGGCTTTGTGGGTGTTCAGCCTTGGAATTGCAGCGATGCGTGCTGGCCCTTTTGCTGAGGAGCGTCCTCGCGACACGTGCCCGGGAAAATACTTGTCGGGCTGCAACAACGTACCACCGTTCTCAAAGGAATATATTCTTTGTGGAGCTTACGCTAGGGTGGTACCTCCGGGAGCGTGATCAACCAAAATCAATCTCATCCTCCACCAGGGTTTCAACCAAGGAAACCCAAGGGAAATTTTGCATGTGATTAAATTAAGTTAAATTAAATTTTCAGCTTTTTTAGATCAAAAGGCTGCAAATTTCATGTAGCAAAAGTGCAAAGAGCACAATTAGAGTAACACGGTGGGTGGGGCCCAAAGATCCAATGTTATGACTGTCGTGAGAGTGGATAACAAAATTCGACATGTATTTCTGTAGTTGTGCTTTACAAAACTACTTTTGAATTACCCGGGCATATCAGTGGCATGAATGAAAGTATGCAATGGGTCATTCCCGAAAGTTGGGAGTTTCAAGTATGATCATGCAAGGCATGTTGAGGGCATGTGTCGATCCTAAAAGGAGCATTTATGCATCCAGGGATGCTCTATGCTTGTTGGGACATCTGGAAGATTATTAAGGAAAAGCATTGAAGAGGATTGGTGCCAAAGTACACTTTTCCAGTGTATGGATCATTAATCATTGCTCGTTGCCTTTGAAGGCTACATCTAGTGCTTTTAGTCACTTTCGGTTATTTTCAACCAATCGATGAACAACAGTGCGTGCTCATAGGTAGATCATGTCACCATGATTTTGATGAATCATTGTCGTCCAATGAGAATCTCATAGAGATGGACAGCATGATGTTGTTACACATCACCATATAACCATACTTATGTTACCAGATTGCTGCTTGATTCCATAGTGAAAACTACGCACTGCGTCCATCATTGAGAAGTGGAAGAAGGCGTCAAGTTCATCCCAATGAAATTCGGATAGTGCAATATAGATGAGCAACAATCGAACTGGATCGGCAATGAATCCAGTAGTGCACATTCGCGCAAAGTGAATGTCATCAAAATAACGACTGAGCGCCTGTGCTGTGCATAGAGGACCAAGGGGATTTGGGTGTTTTCCAATTTGCAGCCATACTAGCTCAAAAGCCAGCTGTGATCAATTCAGATGTTGGATAGATGGCACCGTTGATAGAGGTTTCATTGAAAATAATATGTAGGTGGTTGGGCCATGCTAGGTTTTACCTTTCCATGTCTATGGAGGGCATGAGCATCCTTGGTGCATTTTGAGCAGTGGCATAGAGCCATGATGGTTCCTGTCCTTGACTGTAGCACGTTTGCGCATTGCCTTCTCGAGCCCTAGCTGTAGCGTAGGAGAACGAAGATTATGGAGCACCTGACACGTGCAGCATTACTCTACATGATTCATCCAACATCAGTCTTCACGGAAGGGGTGTCACGTGTCATGATGCGAGCACAAAACTCTTTTATTGCTTTTGAACCATGGCGTCTTCATGCTCATAAACATGGGTTTAAATTTGGTCATGTTGTCCATCATAGTCCAACATGGACTTCACCATAGTAAGAGAAAGCCTCATAGAGGAGACAACATGGAAGCTGTCCTTCTTGTATCGTAAGCCATTGTGTATATGGCCATGAAGAAATTACATGACACATCAAACATGTCCCTCATCCATGTTTTGTAGTTTGGATCAAACAGAGAGAGATCATGGAGATACAACCATGTCTCGCTATGCTTTGCACAACCTTGCTCAACAGAGCATGTTCAGGTGTTTTTCCTGGTGACGGGAATGCTCATCACGAGTACCTTGTTGTTGTTCAGCCAGTCTGCCTTGTAACAAATCAGTGTTAAAAGCTGATGACTTCTTGGATAGAAGTGTGCATCAACCTTAAACACTAGATTGACGAGCAGCCAAGGCACATCCTGGGAATTGGAAGCCACGGTCAAGTGATTTGACGTATTGTCGAGTAAGTTATATGGACAGGTGTACCATCACTGGTGTGGTAAACCTGTAACATGTCACGGGTACGTTGTCTACTCTGTACATGGAGGCCAGTAGATGGATTGATAGGTAATTGACATGACCTGAACACTGTCAAGTCATTTAGTATTAAGTCGGTAGCCTTCAGTCGTGAAGGCTACCGATTGCATATGCCGCGTATCACGAGCTGAGAGCCTCATGGACCAACATCATGTACGCTTGAATGTGCTATCATGAGCAACAAGTATTCTGACCCACTGTCTTGTCATTACCGACATGCGTTGAGCATTTTTGTTCATCATGTTGTAGAACATGGCTTGACACAAAGAGCTCCGTGTACTACAATAGCGAGAATTCAGAGAATTCTGTCAGAGGTCGCTTTGATGTTGTACTTCATGCGTCGTGAGCCCGTGCCTGAGCACATATGTTTCACGTAAGAGAAACATGCACTTTGACATACGTCAAGGATGCTTGGTGCATGAGTCAACCATTAGAGTTGATGTGCAAGAAACCATAGATGGATAGGTGGGACCGCAAAGAATCAACGACTTCATGAGTGTACTTCAGAATCTCCAATGTTAGAGACGTGTCTAGGATGAACGTACTGCCCCTGACATTGTACCCAAGAACGTCACTCTCAATTTCCAGAGGATTAACCATCTAGATGCTGAGGTGTGTCTTACAGTGTGTGAGATATGATGTGCCAGGTTTACAATCTAGATCGATTGTGATCCGCTAGTCATAACTTGCTCATAGGCAGGTTGCTGGATCATTGGATCGTCTGGATAACTCAGATGGCAGTGCCTATCTTTGTGACTTTGTGAAGCTAGAGCTTTTTCAGCATTTGTCAGTATTCTCACTAGTTCTTCTGCTCGTGTCGTCTATGGCTTTGAGAAATTCAAAGCAGCGTTAAGATACTATAGGGTCCTCTCACAATTGGTGATCTCGTCACGATGCTTAACCTTTGGTCACTGACCAAGGAGTGTGAGGAGGGAGGAGGTGGGGATTGGGGGCCACTGGCTTTTGGCCAAATGGTGTTGATGCTGTATTTGCTTTTGGAAGCAATCCCGTGGTGCATAGTTCTTGGATCCTGCCGTTCATGATCAACTGGTTGCAGGTAGCACGGTGGCATCTTCTGTTGATAGGACTCAACAGATTGGGAGCAAAGTTTTACAGATGTTGGCTGTGCCGACATCACCCTTGCTGTTGTGCTTATACTGGCACAATGCATGCCATTAATAGGCAAAACAACATGGCCCGTACCTCCATCAGAAGCGGTAGCACAGCTTACCATCACTTTAGGACGTGCCAGTGTGGACCATGTCCCTGTTGGGGAGACCAACATGGTCAATGTTGCCGATTGACAAGCCATCATAGGTTACGCCACCGTTGGGTATGTCCACACGGATCAGCTTTTAGTGGACAAATCCGTGTGTCCAGCCCGTGCTGGGTCATCCAACCCAATGTCGGGGAGGGTGGGGTGGGCTTAACACACTCTTGCCCACTACAGGCCCATTGCCAACAAGTCCACTGCTGGCTTTGAATGAGTACAGCATTTGTTGGTGTCCCTGAACCTAAGAGGCCCAGGGGGGTGTGCATTTGGATGCGCACTTACGGGTTTTGTATATTTTTTACTTACTACAGACATTGCCAGTACTACATCAATCATGACAGTGCCAACTAAGCTTCTTGCCGGTTTTAGCAATACCAACACGGCGAATGATTCTGTCGGCGATGTCAAAGCAACATTTGTTGCTCCTGGCAGTGCATACAGAGTTAATTTGTTGTTGGCATTGCCAGGTCAGCCCGTGGCGCTTCTGTCTGTAAATACCTCTCAGATGCCTGTGGTTCATCACAGTTCTTACCTTTGAGACTCCTAATGGAGTTTTCCACCAGAAGCAGACTTTGAAGAAGCATAGGTTGGTCTAAGCCCCAGGGGTTAGCTCCTTGTTTAAAAGTGACCAGGTGCTAAGAACACAGTACAAGGAAGTGATTCCTATTAACTGCTCAGTGTGGAACCATGATCACGAGGATGATATCTCCTCCTCGTTGAAGTATTAGGAGCAGACGACAAGTACCATTGTGCCGGCCTTGATTTTTAGTCCGTTGGCTAAGGTAGGTTGACAAAGGGTTATGGACCCACACTGACTAGTTGAAGGGCACACTTTCAAGCGCTCTCTTGTACTCTCTATTTTGCAGCGCGCATCAGCTCCATCAGCTCTATCTGTTCCATCAGCTCCAACTGCGGTTGCTGGAACTTAGAGGCACGACCCTTGGGCCCTAACCAGGACAAGCTCTGTCCGTGGAGGCATGATCCTGGGTTCGCTAGAGTGCATTCATCCCTGTTTGCAGGTGATCAACGGCTGAAGGGGTAAACAATGGATCTGCATCCTCCAAATTAGTAACAGACAGCAGTTTACATTAGCCTATAGTGGCCTCAACGAAGCAGAGTAGCAAAATATTAGAAACAGAATGACGACACCAACAACGCTCAATATTGAGCAGGTCAATGGTAGAATGTCAAAGTTCATTGAAAGGGCTTTCCCTTGTGGAAAAATCAGATTTGAGACTGTCATGAATGTGCACAGCTACTTGAAAATATTCCTTGGAGAAGAGGTTGCACTAGTAGTGACAGACCCTGGGTATGAAGCATGGAAGGCCAAAAATGACATGGTCTTGGCCATTCTTGTGACATAAGTACATGAGTCACAGCATGCCCATCTCCACGGCATTTTGCTTGCTTCCAAAGCTTATGAAAAGCTTGCACATGTGCACCAGTGAAGGACTCTTGATATTTTCCTCTTCATCCTTCAAAAAATGATTGCAATGAGAGTGATCGAGGGACAGTTGATTCTGGACTTCCTGATGCAGTTTGAAGGACTATTGCAACAAGTGATCCAAATGCACTGGAAAAACGATACCAACATGCAGGCCGTGATCCTCCTCATGGCGCTACATGTAAGCTGGGATCCTCTGATCATCTTCTTGGATGGTTCAAAGGAGGATTAGCTGAACTATGAGGTAGTGTCCGAGTACGTGCGCAACGAGGCCATGCGTCGCAGTGGTAGTGTGGCCTATGCTACATAGTATGGTGGTCACGCCAGGAACAACTGTCTTCTAGTCAGACTGGTAATGGAAGTGGTGGCGGTTGGGGAAAAGTCAATGGTGATAGTGGAAAGGGTTCAAAGCGTCTAGGGAAGTACCACAACTATGGCAAGCCTGGACACTAGGAACGGAAGTGCAGAGCTCCCAAGAAGGAAGACGGAGGCAAGGGTAGGAAGAACAAGAGCGCATGAATGTGTAAGAAAGAGCTGACCAACATGATGGCTGAGAGCGTACCCAAGACCAAGGGAGTGACATTGCTGAAGCCTAGAGCCTACATGCTTGACTCTAGCATGAACCACCACTCTTCAAAGGCGAAAGATGGGCTCATCTCCACTGGGGACACTGAAGGCGTTTTAGGTGTGCCAACGGCAGCCTTGTCCATGCACAAGGAGAGGGAGACACGTTGATCAGCATCAACATGAACGGTACTAAAAAAAGACTTGAAGCTGGAGAATATTGTCGACATGTCGTCGTTTGCGGCAAATCTCTTGCTCGTGTCCAAAATCACAAATCATGACATTACAGTTGTCTTTACAAAGGAGAAGGCTGTGATTATCAAGAAAAAGGACATCAAGATCTCCTAAACCAAGGAGAAACTCGTTGCACAGGTCCCAATAGTCAATGGGCTCAATGTGCTGCAGAACAAGCCTCGAGCACAAATGGGGGAAATACAGCCGTTGAAGAGTCCAACCCTCCAAAGCTTGACATCACACCACAGGCCATCTCCATGGTGGCCAGCTCCACCAAAGGCATTGAGCTATGGCACAGGCGCTTTGGGCATGTGGCCGAAAACATAGTGCAAGCCATGCAAGAGCATGAAGTGGATCATGGGATGGAGGGGTGCAAGGCCAAGGACAAGGGTCAGTGCAAGAAGCTCTATGAGCCATGTCTCCAAGGCAAGGCAAATAGAAAATCCTTTTCATGTAATGGGCAACGTGCGGCATCAAACTTGGACCTGATTCACTCTGATGTGTACAGACCATTCCGCACTCTCTCAAACGGTGGCAGCAAGTATTTTGTGACCTTCATCCATGACCACAATCGCAAAATGTAGATCTACTTCCTCAAGGCAAAGGGAGGGGCCAAGGAGAAGCTGGAGGAGTTTCTCTCCATGATAGAATGACAGATTTATAAGAAGGTCTAGGCACTGCACACAGGCAACGGCGGTGAGTAGAAGGTATACAAAGGTTGGTTGAACCAACACGGCATCAAACATGACCATCGTGACCTACACCCATCTGAGTAATGGCATTGCCAAATGGATGAACCACACCATCCTCGGTATGACACGAAGCATGCTCTTTGAAGCCAAACTTCTACCTCGCTTCTGGGCTAAGCTATAAGAACTGCTTGCTATCTTGTGAACCTCACTCCAGCAGCCGCACTTGATGGACGCGGTTGGAAGCAGCAAGAGAAACAGCTCAAGATGCCACTTGAGGTTAGGTCAGGGAAGAAGCCAGATGCCTCACACCTGAGGGTCTTTGGCTATACTGCATAAGCAAAGGTCTAAGCAGGAGAAGGAAATGGTAAGCTGGATGCACGTGCTCGGAAGTGTGTGATTAGTTGGCTACGACACTACACACAAGGCATACAGGTTGTGGGACCAAGAAGCTTGAAAGCTCATCAGGAGCCTCGACGTCGAGTTTGATGAGAAGACATTTGGCAAGGGAGAGCAATTGGACCCTGTCCATGCTCCTAAATCAGGAGAGTGTGTTGTGTTGCTTGAATCACGTGATCATGCACATGAAAACTAGCACATTACACCTGTGAAGCAGTGTGATGGTGCTACAAGGAGAGTGGCTATACAGGCTGATGCAGCTGCGGACTTTGACACTGAGTCTTAGTCATTTGAGGTCTCTGAGCCTAGCTCCGAGGCCAGTGGTTCTTCCTCAAACAGTAAATCATTAGCACCACATGCATCACCCAATCAAGAGTAACAAAAGCAACTAAGCAGTGAGGCACCACCGGCTACACTTTGGCGTAGTATGCGCCAGAAGAAAGGTCTACCTTAGTAAGATGCTGAGAGTGCCAAATGGTCTGGAAGTAGCTGGTCATTCTTGGCTTAGGGAGAGCCTGTGATCGTAGCGGAGGCAATGAACATGCCAGATGCGGCCAAGTGGAAGGAGGTAGTGGACAGGGAACTCGTATCCATTGAAGAAAAAGGAACTTGGGTTCTGGTGGATAGGTTTCCAAACACCGACGTGGTGGGATCAAAGTGGGTACTCCGCAAGAAAAGCAAGATGTTAATATTAACAAGTTCAAGGCAAGAGTTGTGGCAAAGGGATTTTTCCAATGTGCAAAATCAGAGTACAAGGAGACCTTCATGCCTTTTGCCACCTTTATCTCCATCAGATCCATGCTTGGCATTGCTGCTGCCAAAGAACATGAGATCCAATAGATGGATACCAAGACAGCTTTTCTTTATGGGAAGCTAGACAAAGAGGTGTTGATGGAAGTTCCTAAGGGAGTCAAGGCTCTAAAGGATAAGGTATGCAAACTCGTGAAAGGGCTCTACTGGCTAAAACAGGCCCCAAGGATGTGGTACAAGGACATGGAAGAATTCATAGCTAGGCTCTCTTTCACCCACTACCAAAACAACCCTAGTGTGTACGTGCGGGAGGATTAGCGAGGCTTGATGCTGGTTGCACTGTACGTGGAAAACGTGATCATCTGCTTGTCCTCTGTCGAGCTGTTGAATGAGCTGAAGTCAGTTCTCAGCAGCGGGGTCAAGATGAAGGAAATGGGTCCTCTCGAGTTTTGCCTTGGGATAGCCGTCCACCACAACTAAGCAGTAGGTATCATCGAGTTAAACAAGACCAAGTACATCATGGAGGACTGCAAGTCCATCAGCACATCCATGACCAGGGAAAACAAGCTCTCCTCCTCCATGAGCCCCAGCACTGAAGCAGCACAGCATGACATGGAGAACATTCCCTACAAGTCTACTGTTGGCAGCCTCATGTATGCCATGGTGAAAACACATCCTGACATTTTCTATGCTGTAGGACAGGTTAGCAGGTTTCTGGCCAATCCAGGACCACAACACTGGAAAGTTGTGAAGCGCATCATGTGTTATCTATAGAGCACACGTCACATGGGAATTCAGTTTGGAGGTCAAGAAGAATCTGACTGTTGTGCCTCGTGTGCTACACTGACGCAAACTGGGGAGGAGAAATCAATGACCAAAAGTGAACTTGGGGCTTCTTGTGCATCCTGAATGGCAGTGCAGTCTCTTGGGCTAGCAGGAAGCAGGACCGTCTCTCTCTCTCTCTCTCTCTCTCTCTCTCTCTCTCTCTCTCTCTCTCTCTCTCTCTCTCTCTCTCTCTCTCTCTCCACTTTTGAGGCCGAGTACACCGCTCTGTCAGAAGTATGCAATGAGACACAATGGCTATGCAACTTGCTTACACAAATGAAAGCACCACAAACAGAAGCAATGGTAGTCAAAACCTATAGTGGCAGCTGCTGCCACTGCTGCTATAGTGGCAGGTACTGCCACTGCTGCTGCAGTGGCAGCTTTCTGAGAGACATCTCTAAACATTCCAAGGTCCTTCCTGGTGGATGGCACCACTTGGAGGTCAGAGAGAGCACCATGTAGGCTGGGGGGATGATGTCATCCAGATTTCCCCCAAAGTGGCTCCTCCACTGCGTGCTTAGGCTAGAGGGAGGCTCTAGGACTATAAGTACCTGTGTGTTACCTATGGTTCATTACAATTCTTACCTTTGAGAATCCAAACTGAGTTTTCCACCAGAGGCAAACACTAAAGAAGCATAGGTTGGTCTAAGCCCCAGGAGTTAGCTCCTCATATGAAAGTGACCAGGTGCTAAGGACTCAGTGCAAGAAAGTGATTTATATGAATGTCTCGGTGTGGAACTGTGACTATGAGGGTGATATCTTGTCCTAGTTGAAACACTAGGAGAGGACGGCAAGTGTCATTGTGTCGGCCTTGTTTTCTAGTCCGTTGTCTCAAACCGGTTGACAAAATGCTGGCTGCAGTACCTTGAGACAATACGACACTCAAGAAGGACTGATGTTACTGCTGGTGTTGTTGGGCTTGTTACCCCGAAGTTTGCCGTGCTCTTCAGTGTTTCGCAGTTTCACTGCACCTCCACGCCTTTCATCTTTTCCTCCACACATCTCCTTCCCCATCTCCACCACAACACATCAGCACACTTGATCACTCACGAGTGGTCTTTTCTCCTCCCACACCATCCCTCTGATATGGTGATTCCGCGGAACCCCATCACCCCCTTCCGGAACACCCCTATTATACGGATTATGCTCCTGTTTAGTGTCCCTGACATGGCATTTCCATGGGTACACACATGGCCCACTTTTGCTGCCCCATTTTTGTGGATTTTACACCCTCTACACCCCCAAAACAGACCCATTCTGCAGCCATACCCATTGGTCACTTTGACAACGCCCTTATTTTGGATTCCATCACTCCTCTCAAACATAGAACATGGTAAATTCGCAGAACCAAGACTGAGAGACAGAAATCACGCGGCGGAGGCTTAATACTCTTCCCTCTGCACTCACGAGAGTTGTCCAAGTGGGACCCATCGAGTCCTGCAGTTACTTGGGAATTCTTCCGCAATCTTCTCTTGTGTCATGGCTGTCCCATAGGTGGTTCTGTGGAACAGCTCTTGTCATCTTCGGAGTCTTCAGATTCACCCACGGATTCCATGGTGGCTAAGTGCTAAGAGAAGATAGAGAGTGAGAGACAAGTGGTGGAGGCACCAAGAGAAAGTCAACGGAATTGAATAAACTCTTGAAAATTATGCACAGCTGCCCGAACCCTCTCTACATTGATGTAACTAAGCCCATTATATAGTTCGCTACACCCTTCCATGCCGCGTCGAGGTTCTTTGCATTCACACCCACTACCACCACTACTTTATTCCCACCCGCAAAACAAGTGCCAACATTGCTTCCTTGTTGCTTGTCGTGCCGCCTCCCACCACTTCTTGGTCTTCGTGCCTTGTGGTTCCCGCCATTTCTTGGTCCGGTTGTCTTCCCGTGTCTTGCACAACACTCCTGCACCTTGTTTGACCCCTTCCTTTGTTCACACCTCTTGTGCCTCTTGTTCCGTCCTCACATGCCTGCCCTCTAAACACCAATCTGTAGATGAACATAGAGGCCCCATTCCGCACCCCCTCTACCCACACAAGTGGCTCCAACACCATCGAAAATATGGTAAATCCACAGGTCAACATCATGGCAACTTTCTGCACCTTCCGCGGCTTTGTAACTCGCTTTACTATTGTTACTGGCAAGGCAAATCCGCGGGTTAGGCACCCAGCACCATTCCGCGGCACTTCCACCTCAATATGGCCACTGAACACCATCCCAAACATGCCCACTCCACTCCTGACCAACATGGCACTTTTTCACGCCCTCCGCGCACCCAAAACCTGCTCCAACTGCATCCCAAACAACCCAAATCCGCAGCTGAACCTTGTACCATGTTTTCATGCCTTCTGCGGACCCCAAAGTCACCCAAATGCCCCTCCCAAACATGCGTAATCCACAGACACACCCCCTTGTCCCTATTTTGCCTCTTCTGTAGAATTCCAAGTACTAAGCCATTATTACTTAACCACCTATTCCGCGAGTTTACCACCAGGCATGATTCTGGCCTTCTCAACACTCACAAACAACCCCAAACATGCCCAGAAAGATGACCATTCCGCCCCTCCACAATGAGGATCGATTGTGGCACTCTACACCTGCCCCAAGAACACCCCTCACTCGCCTCAAGTCCATTGCAGAAGCCCATGACTTGTCCTTCCTTGCGGAAGATTTACGTGCGCAGCAGATTTCAGGTTAACAGGGCTACTGTGTGGGTTGTGGCAGAGACCATGGGACCAGGCTAGCCATGGGCGGTGGCTGAAGGTGCGCCCCAACTATGCCATGTCCTTTGTGGAGGGTGCATTGTTGGATTGGTGGGCTGATGTAATATTGTCTAATCCACATGATAATGCCCTAGTATTGGCTTCCCGAATTGCGGGCACACCCAGGATCTCAACATTGTCGGCTCCAATATGAATAAATGGGGACAAAACTCTAAAGTGGCCAACCTCGTGGAGTGAGTTCACGGAGTTGTTCATCAAACGCTGCACAATTTGAGGCAGGAGAAACAATACGCATGCCAAGTTCTTGCATCACCAAAGACACCCGTAGGTTATGTGAGATCATGACCCATCATGGACTTAACTTACACGATTTTTATACCTACTAAAAAACAGCTTCAAGGACAATGACTGTTCTATGAAAATGATTCACAACCTCAATAATGACCAGAAAGGGATGATCACAACAACAGATTGATTTGGCAATAGCCACAACTCATATTGTAGTGGCTTTGGCAAGAGGGACAAGTGCACTCTTGCCATAGAGATAAGAGTAACTCGAAGAGAACAATTTTCCAAGTGGCTTTCTGTCTGGAATAAGCTCCATCCACAAGAATTTATCGCTGAACTCGAATCATGCGCAAAACCCAATTTATCAGACTGCAAGTGCTTCAACTATGGAAAGCTGAGCCAAATTTCATGCGATTGCAAGAGTGCAAAGAAGGATGATACGAAGGGTAAGATAAAGAGGAAGGGTAAGCAAGCCACAGGGAAGCAGTAAATAGTTTGGGAAATAAAGGGAGCCGGGAGCAGACGTTTTTGTTCTTGGCTCCTCTTTGCCCAAACCGCCACTTGACCACCCGCCCACAACACTTGCAAGACATAAGGGGTTTCGAGGTCATAATGTAAGATTTGGGGTAGAAGGAGGAGCAGCTCACAATTTTTTCTAGAGGTGTCAAAGGGAAGGTGGGAACTTTGTTGAAATTTTGTGCAAGCACATTTTTCATCACGAATTGTGCTTTGTAGTGGCTTTGCACTTATGAGCAAGGAAGAGACCGATAACGGAGTGAATAGCATGATCAGGGTGGAATTTTTAGCCCGTCCCCTCGCAATTTGCATGGGGAACTTTCTGTAGCGACTGTATACTGGGTGTGCCCGATGAAGGATTATGTTAGCATAACTAGTTGTGACTTCCTCCACAAAGACCACCTTTCCATCAACTGAGAGACGCACACAGTCTCACCCAAGCTCGGAGACAAGGAGTATCTACTGCCTATATGACCAAAGGAAGAGATCATAGACAAGGAGAAAGTGCCGCAGCAGCTGCTGCCTAGCAAAGAGAAATTGGTGCTTGCGATGATGAATTTTGTGCTGCTCAAGTGCATGACAAGGAAACAAGGAACAAGTTTGGCGTTTGTGCAGGACGTAGAGGAAGACATTGATGAACTTGACGATGTGACGCACGGGCAGTTGGGGGACCAAGGCAAGCGTATCATTGTGTCCAATGGGGATTCTAGGTGTGTATGGAGTTGAAAGATGTGTTCCCTGACACCCTCCCAGAGCGTATACCGCCAGACCAGGATGTGGACCATCGCATTGAACTCAGAGCAGAAACATGCCAGCCTTTTTGTGTAGCATACCACATGAGCGATGCGCAGTTGCAGGTGTCCAAGAAGCATTTAGCTCTTGGAGGACAGAGCAAGGCTTCATCCACCCCTTCGTGTCCCTATACATTGTGGCGGTGCTCTTGGTGAAAAAAAAGACGGGGACAATGTGCATGTTCATGGACCAACGGGCATTGATCGAGTTGACAATCTACAACAGATACCTGCTTATACAGGATGAGGAGGTTCCTGATCAGCACCGTGTGGCTTGCTACTTCACAAAGATCAAAATCCCATCCAAATACCACCAAATCTGCATCACAGAAGATGATGTGGATCACATGGCCTTCCACTCTCATTATGACCACTACAAGTTCCTTGTGATGCCTTTTGTGTTGAACTAGAAGGCACCAGCCACCTTCATTGTGCAATGAATATCTTCAGGCCTTACATCAAATATGTTGGCCCTCCCTAAGCCATTTGTTCCTTAACGACTAAGGATTTGGATATTCCTAATGAGTTTTGAGGTGTACTTCACCACTGAAAAGATAAACATCGATGAGAAAAAGATTGACCCCCTACCTCCCTCTTGAAGGGCGCAGTTTTAACTTGGTGGTCCAACCTAATGGACATCCAATGGCAGCAGATGACCAGCGGAGCCCAATCAACAGCTTCCAAGTATGACCTGGAATTGTCAACCACATTTGTACTATCTTCCGAGCAAGTGAGTTCAGTGTAGAGGATCTCTCTGGGAGAGCACGCGTTGACAGAGTTGAAGAGAAAAATGGATGAGGTGCTCAAGAACGGAGTTTTCCAACCATCCACGTATCTGTGCATTACAACGTTACTTCTTGTGAAAATGAACCCAGAGGGATGCAGATGTGTGTGGACTTTTGAGCACTCTGTGACAACCATCAAGATATGGTACAATCCTCCTCACAAAAATGACCGATTGACTAGCGTGGAGGATATCAAACTACTTGTTGTCAGAGAAATGACTTACGGAGTGCTAATCACTTGATTAGGATATTAAAAGAGGAAATTAAGAAGAAGGTCTTGTGTACCTGCTACGGGGACTCTGAGCCCATGATGATGCCGTTTGGACTATAATTTTACACAAACACATTTTTGGTGGCAATGGAAAACACCCTTCCTCCCTCCCTACACAGATTCCCTCCAAACATTGTAAGTGGCCAATAAGGAAGGTCTATGAGTATATTTTAATGGGGACTGGTGACTTGGAATGCTAGAAGAATTTAGCTATCCACGGGAGGTATGGTTAGTCGAGGCCATTTCATACACTGGATTTTCAGTGTGTTATTCAAGTGTACTCTCTTGACAGGTTTTTCTTTACACCCACCCCTACACTCTTTCCATAGTGTGTGGGAGGAGTGTGTTTTGTCCAAAATGGCTAAACAAATCTCTTCTTGTGAAGGATCTAAGTGCAAAAATTTGGTGTATGTGGCAAGAGTGCTAAGTCACCATAATAATTAACTTTCAGAGTGTATTCAGTGCGCTAATTTGTCTCATGTATCTCAGCACACCTTGATTCTTGTCTCATGTGGACAAAAAATCTTCTTCTAAGGAATGACCTCAGTGAGTGGGGCTAGTGTATGTGGTGAGTGCGCTCAGTCACCATGCAAAAGTACACCAAGAGCGCACTCAGTGCGTTAATTTGTCTCATGTGTCCCATCACACTTTCATTTTTTTCTTCTATGGCTCAAGAATTCTCTTCTTGAAAGGACCTCAGTGCGTGGGGCTAGTGTATGTGGCGAGTGCGCTCAGTCACCATACAAAAGTACACTAAGAGCACACTCAGTGTGCTAACTCGTCTCATGTGTCCCATCACACCTTGATTTTTGTGTTATATGGATAAAAAAACCTTTTCTTAGGAAGGATCTCAGTGCATGGGGCTAGTGTATGTGGCGAGGGCGCTCAGTCACCACAAAAAAGTACACTAGGAGCATACTCAGTGTGAAAATGTGTCTCATGTGTCCCATCACACCTTGATTTTTGTCTTATATGCTTAAAAATATCTCGTCTTAGTAAGGACCTCAGTGCGTGGGGCTAGTGTATGTGCCGAGTACGCTCAGTCACCATACAAAATTACACCAAGAGCACACTCAATGTGCTAGTTTGTCTCATGTGCCACATCACACCTTGATTTTTGTCTTATGTTGTGAAATAATTCCTTTATCATCCGTTCTATTTACTGTGTTATGAAAAAAAAGGTAAATGTGTTCCTTACTACATTTTGTGTTTGTATGTATGTTTTGAGCAACATTTAAAAGAATGAATAAGTGATTCAAGATTAAATCAATGATTCAGCATTTAAAAAATAATTTATTTTTAGCGTTGGAGCTATTTTTATACAGATTTCTTAACTTCCAATAGCAAGAACTATCTGATGCACAAATAGGTTTTGAAAGTGTAAGCGTACTACACTTGTCATAAATGTATTCTCAAAGCTACGAACTCCATTTCTATATTCCACTATCTGGTTCGTCCATATTTCATATTGAACTTGACGGTTGCCCATTTACTTTGAATGTTGGTAGACGATATTGTCGTGGCCTGAAGTGTCCCGCCTGATGTGACGCTTCGGTCCTCGCAAAAGGGTCTAGAAAGCCACCTAGTGTACGGGGGCAGTGTATGTGGCGAGTGCACTCAGAATGAGTGGTGAAGTGCACTTATCACGCACTGAGTGTATGTCATTCCTGGGGAAGCTATAGCCAATTTGGTTTCACAAAAAATTCACAAACTGTTCTGTTTACTGATCCAATTCTCTACATTAACGGACGTAAACCACAATAGCGTGTGTTGAAGTGGCTTATAGTTTGAAACTGATCAATTGCAAAGCTGCCACCGCCGCACGTTGACAAAGTTACAAAGAGCGGACGCATTGTAGCATGTCAAATGCATGATAGAAATGAATGGCTGAGTGGAAATCCGTTCAAAACCATTCAGAGAGAAGTTTCAAGTCGTTGAACTAATTGATAGAAGTGAAATCGTGATCAGGGTTATTATGCCTTCGTGAAAGAAATCCTTATGTATGAGAAACCAAAGATCTGAATTCCGGTCCCCCTGAACAGTCCAATGTCTGTATGAACCTTACTGACGCTCCAAAAACAGATACATAAATGTGTGGTCCCCTCGCTATCAAATATTGAAGAGGAAGAGTAAGAAACAGGAGCCTTATTTTCATAAATGGGTCCTGTTTGAAGCTTGCGGACAAACTCTGTTCGGGACGGCGTTCGGTTTTCTATTTATGTCCAGTGGTCACGCGGCCACAATAAGATATAATGTGTTTTTGGCCCTATTGCCAACTCTGCTACAAAAAGAGCTTGTCTGTAAACGCATGGAAAATGAATGAAAGTGGTCCAATCTCTAACTTGATCACTCATTGACGACCCCTTTTGTCAGAGTTGGAAGTCACACATTTTCACAGTACACAAATATCCCAAAGAGAGGATCTAAGCATGATTACCTGGCTCCCGACCAGGATGATCGGTCAAAATTCTAGCAAAGGTTTTTGTTTTATATTTCAGACAAGGATAAATTGACAAGATAATCCTGTTTTCGTTGCTGTTCTTATGAGAGGTGATATGTAGGCAAATGCTCCTAGCGTCTGAGCCTATCTGATTCCTCATTGACCGGAGACTCAAACCTGGCAAAAATGTTTAGAGTTACAGGCCGACCTGAACGGCTGGACGGCTGGCTTTGATGCCCAGGCGATTCTGGCCGTCCTCATTTTCTAAAATATCAAACTGGTCACTTATCCTTCACCGACGGTGCTTGGACTTGAACTTTGATGATTGTTCGATTGCAGGATCTGTTTTTTCCTGCGTTATCAAAGGTTATATGCTTGGACTGATGTATTTTGAATTTTAATTCTCAGTTTTATGTTTCAAAACCACATGGGCCCTCGAAAGCTTGGTGTTAGGGTGGCGTACGAGGGGAAAGTTTCATGTCAGGTCGGAGTCTGCCGTTGATGCAGTTTACAAGAGGATTAATCGTGTGATCATCACTGACCGTCACATTTACGATGGGGAACAAGTCAGAGTGGGCGCTCGCCATGCCCTCATGTCTACATCGTCGCAGAATATAGTGGCGACTGGCCAGGTCTCGCCGCGGACAAGTTTGCCCTTCAGACAATGACCAGCTTTTCTTGACAGGAAAGATGCCGCCAGCCAACATCCTGAACATTTCTCTCTCATTGCTCTATACCAGCGTTGTGACCTCAAGCCGGAATTGCAGTTATCGAGGTTGTCGTAATTGATATCGAATTCGTTAAACGTTCTAGCAGGAAACTATCGGTTCAGAACCAAACAGGACTTCTAATCATCTAACCGCTGCCCACGCAAGGACTGTGAGGGAGCCTGTCAGTCATTTTTGGTTGATTTCCACAAGCGACAACTGTCACCTTAACGCAATTTATTGTACTGAATTTTGAGATGCGAACCTACTGTGCTGTTTGGAAGCGGACATCGCAAACAAATGAAAATGTGAGATGCGCAGAATCGCGCCTCTCCTAATTTGATTATATCCGATAATTTCATTCTCTCCTTGTCGACCCTATATTCCTTTCTATTTTTCTCTCCCTCAATCTCCCTCTCTCTCTCTCTCTCTCTCCTCTCTCTCTCTCTCTCTCTCTCTCTCTCT
>SZWC01005884.1:83747-101125 GCA_023375785.1 Penium margaritaceum
GACAGCCCCAGAAACCCCAGCAATCCCAACATCGCCACCGGACGATGCTTCCCAGACATTCCGAGATGCCCCACCGATCCCATCCACCCCGTCAGCACCATCCAACTTGGTCACCCGACCTTCCCTGTCCGCCCCAAGACTTCCACCAGTACCAGCAGCCACACCAGTTTCACCCATACAAGCACCAGTAACACCAGAGGTTCCAGTTTCACCAGTCGCACCGACAGCGACAGCACCAGTTCTGCCACTAGATCCAACCATTCTTGGCGACCGTTGGACTCTGCCTGATCTTTCAGTTGTTGCTGTTCTTCTAGTTCTTGCTGAAGTTGCTGTTCTTCTTGTCCCATGTTTTGCAGTGGTGCCGGTATCAGCACTTCCGACACTACCGGAGTTAGCGTCGAGAGTCGATGCTGCAACAGCGGCGGCAGCTCTCCTTGTCACACGATTTCGTCTTCTACCTTCAAGCAACTGCACATCTTCATCATCATCTTCATCATCGTCGGAATCAGCTTCGATGGCATCGTCCTGCAAAGGAAAGCAAATATTTCTTCACAACTTCTACTGGTTGACTTTGAAAATGCGAAAGCAACACCACACCGAACCTCACCTCCGAGTGTCCCGAGTCTGAATCTGCATGTCTGACCCTGTTGCTCCTGAGAATCTTTCTTTGACTCTTTTTGAGTTTCTGCATGAAGTTCGGTGTACGAAAAAGTTAGAAGCAAAAAATAATGGAACGCTGAAAAACAGAAAAATACGTCCAGAAACTTACTAGCTGCTTGCATCTTTTGAAGTGGATGACCACTTCGCAGTTCAGATAGGAACGGTAAGTGGGCCTGGTAATGTCTTTTCCTTCTTCCATGCCGTCTTGAATGAGGAAGTCACAGAGTTTCGATTCAAGCTTCTTGTACGGATTCAGCATAACCCATGGGAGTGTGAAGAAGGCTTCAATGTCGATTGTCACATTCGGCAACAGAGCCTTTTCGCCCTCCTTCGCACCTCGAATGAGATGCTGTGCTCGGCGGACTTGTTTCAACAGCCACAGAGTTCACGGACTGACCCTCTCAAACTTCAGCATGTCCGTCCACGTTTCAGAGTTTTCACCACAGTTCAGAAACAGCAGGAATTTCTTCGCGCTTCTCCAGCGAGCGTAACCAATGCAAAAGGATTCTCCCTGATGCTTCCGTACCCAGACATCAGCTTCAGTAGCCAACTGGCTCAAGTCTGCAAATTGCACATTAGTTTACGTTAGACGGCTTCTTTTCCTACGGTCAGTGTTTAAAAACGAAACATTCATATTCACTTACTCAGACTGGGGTCCACAAAGTCGTCGCTCATGTTCAGTTGGGGGCGCTGGGCCGGCTGTCCGCGCGAAAATTGCCCCTGCTGGNCGGAACTGGTAGACTACCGGGAACGTTCTGCTGCGTTCCAAGAACTGGCGGACAAAAAGCTGCGGCAGCATTCACTGGCACTGCAGTCGACCGAAGGTAGGAGTTCAACAGGGACGCGGCGACCTGAGGAGTCACCGCGAACGGGGGCGGCGGGGCAGCACCGAACTGCTGGCGTGGATCTAAGGTGCTCGGCGGAGGTGGAACGGGGAACTGCGAGTACACGGCGCTATTCGCCGGGAAAGACTGCTCTGGGAAAGTCGGGAAAAAAGTCGCGTGCGGCTGAGGGACTTGGCTTCCTGCAGAGCTACCGCGGTCGGCGTCAGCCTTCTGAGAAGAGAAAGCCGATGTTGCTGACTGCTGATACATGGCTACGACTAAGTCCAAGCACGCCTGAGCGTGCTTGGAGCGGAAACTCGAGTTGAAAGAATGGCGCAGACTAAAGAACTAACACAGGCGAGTACGGAAATAACCTGTGTGGAGTGAGTCCTTGAGCGCGGTACCGCTCTGACGGTTGGGACTCGTCTTCGTGGAACTGCTGTGTAGCACATTGTCCCGAAAGACATCTGTTACATTCGAAAACAGGCAACCCAGCGGAGTCGCACAGTCGATGCAGCATAGCGTTGTCGTAGCGGAAGCGCTACCGTCTTGGTGGATGTGCTTTCGCAGCGACGACACCAATGACGCGGAAAAGTTCACGGATCCTGTTCGTGTTGTTGATGCTTTGGATCGAAAAAGGCCGTCCGCGTGGAAGCGCGTCGTCTTGGCGGAAATTAATCGTCTTGGCGGAACGTCTGGTTGCGTAAAAATGCTGTCCTACTGGAAGCCCGTCGTCTTCGTGACACTGCGACGTCGCAGCAGACAATTGATGGGCTGAACCTTCGCAGCAGACAATGGAGTATCTCCGTGCAGACGACATAAGATATGCAAAAGCGTCGTCTTCGCGGAGCCGCGTCGTCCTTGCAGAGCTCGGTCGTCTTTGTGGAATATCGTTGTGTTCCAAAACGCTGCCTTACTGGAAGCGTGTCGTCGGCGCGGATCATCTGTCATCGAAGCAGCATGACGTTGTCGCAGTGGAAGCGCTATCGTCCTGGTGGATGTGCTTTCGCTGCGATGGCAACGATGACGAGGAAAAGTTCATGCATTGTGTTCGCGTTGTTGATGCTACGGATAGAAAAATGCAGTCTACGCGGAAGCACGTCGTCGGCGCGGAAATCGGTCGTCGTGGCGGAACGTGTAGTTGCGGAAGAATGCTTTCCTACTGGAAGCGCGTCGTCTTCGTGACACTGCGACGTCGCAGCAGACAATTGATGGGCTGGCCGAACCTTACATGGAGTGCTCTCGTGCAGACGACTATAGGTATGATAAAGCGTCGTCTTGGCGGCGCTGCATCGTCCTTGCAGAAGTAGGACGTCCTTGTGGAATGTCGTTATGTTGCAAAACTCTTCCTTAGTGGAAGCGTGTCGTCCGCGCGAATCTTCTGTCATCAAAGCAGCATGACGTTGTCTTAGCGGAAGCGCTACCGTCTTGGTGGAATTGCTTTGACAGCAATGACAACGATGACGCGGAAAAGATCATGCGATGTTCATGCCACGAATGAAAAAAATAGTCAGTGCGGAAGCGCGTTGTCGGTGCGAATATCTGTCGTCTTGGCGTAAGGTCTCGTCGTGGCGGCACGTCTCATTGTGACACTGCTTGAGGTATCCATGCAATGTCTTCGCGCAGACGGTATGATTTGTGACGATGTTATGTCTTCGCGGAGACGCTTCGTCGTTGCAGATCTAGGACGTCTCCGCGGATACATGCCTTGACAACGCGTCGTCGCAGCGGAATGTATGAACATGGTGCAGGCATTCTATCGTCGGCGCAGCATTGGCTTCGTCTTAGCAGAAACGGTTTACGCCGTGTTGACGTGTCAAAGGAAAATATGGCGTCTTCATGGAACTTTGTCGTCGTCACAGAAACTAAGCGTCGTGGCAAACAACTAGGTATTACAACCTTGTCGTCGTGCATGCACCATTTCGTCATGCATCTGGCTTGGAAGGAAGGGGGAGTCTTTGCAGAAATCACTGGTCTTTGTGGAAAATTTCTAACGTGCGAGCTAACACATCATCGTTGCGGATGCCTACGTATCGATCCTAGGCGTCTTGCCGGATATTGTTCGTCTTTGCAAATATGGTGAGGTCGTGCCGGAATGTGGACGTCTTTGCAGAAATTGCGTGCCGATACATTGCAGTCTTGACAGAAAGGTTGTTGTTCGTTCTTCCTCGACATGCATGAAGTTTTCCATTGCAGCGGAAAACCAATTGCGTTTGTCGATGAAGATCCAACACTTTACACCACCGGAAGTCGCTGAACCTATTCGGTTCAATGTAAAACGTATCACCCTTTACTTTCAAACTCGAATGTATGGCATGATTCTCACTTGCATCATGGGTTGTTGCTACACTTCTTGCATGTCCCCCAAACCACGAAATTTTTTTCCGTGCTTTCCCTCTTGTCCGCCGCAAGTAACGAAGGGCTTCTCCGTACAACGATATTCGGTGGTTGCATTTTTTTCGGACGAATATTTACGTTGCTGAAGATGCGCAATGATAACATGCATCATTGGTCCAACTGGCACCGATCCTTCGCCAAGTTTCCCA
This sequence comes from Penium margaritaceum, assembly GCA_023375785.1. Classification (NCBI taxonomy): domain Eukaryota; kingdom Viridiplantae; phylum Streptophyta; class Zygnematophyceae; order Desmidiales; family Peniaceae; genus Penium; species Penium margaritaceum. The sequence goes on from SZWC01005884.1 coordinate 87,778, forward strand.
TGCTGCTTCTTCATCGCCTCGCGACAATCGTGACAGCTGACCCTGCCTTTTGCGCCAGGAAATTTCTGGCCGCTAGCGCGCCTGGCCGGCAAGGCAGTTGCTTCACGATTGTCCGCCTTGCTCATGTATCATCGAAAACGCCGCCTGCAGCGCCCTGATCTGACAATCCAAACGCGACTCGCGGCAGCCGCCACACCGCCCTCCACCAACCGCGCATGGGGCCGCAAGAAAAACATGATACTAGCGCACTTTCAACCTATGATTCAAAACCGACGTCCCGATTCCGCAAGCACACCAAAGTAGCCCACCAGTAAAGCAGGTAAGCATAAGTGACCCCATCCCGAAGCAAGCATGCAATTATGGACCCCATGGAAGGAAGTATGCAACAATGGCAACGGGAAGGAATGGCCCCCAGGTAAATACCGCCCAAGAATAGCATCCAAAAATGGGCGATGATCTATAATCTTACCCAGCTTCTCTCTTTGTGAGAAGACGTGGCATTCAGAAGGATAAATTTATTTGTGTAAAACGTATTCTTTGGCTTGAGACATGAACGTGCCTAATTCCCCCTTTTTTCCTCACGTTGAAGTTGTCTGATAGTATTCCCTATTTTTTCCAAAAAGGCTATGTGGACGTGATTTTTTATCCAATTTTCAGAGGTAATGACCAATGTACCAAAAGGTAAGTATTCCTCGCATCCAACTTTGTTTCTCTTATTTTCTATGAAGATTACTTATTCTTACCGAGGGATACAAGAATTGAAAAAATGCACGGCATCCATCAATTTCAAAGTCGAGGAAATGATGTGACATTGTCAACAACTGTTTGCTAAATTTACATGCCATCTAGATAGGGGTATTTTTGTAGCGTGCCATTTTGTGTGCCACCTTATGGAGTGTCCACATTTGCATTCTACGATCCACAGGGGACCACATTGGCATGCTTGCATTCAAAGAGGAAACCATTTTTACTTGCTAGATTGAATAGGGAGTTAAGATTGTATTATTCGTCTGTGGTGCGCTCCCAGAAGAAATGTCTTACCACTAGTGGTAGAATAGGCATCGTAGTAGGACACCCAAGGCACTAAATGGACTAGTGGTACGATGCCATGGATTTTGCTATTGAAGATGGACACGACGACCATGATTGGGCCGGTGGGGTATTGGGTGGGGTGGCACGATTGGGGTGGGTTGGGGTGATAGGATTGAGGGTGGTGGTGGTTGGGGGGACAGGGTGAATGGCGGCGACAATCGTTAGTGCTACTTGACCATTGTCAACAGTTTGATAAACTACATAATTTGGATTCTTGATCATGGTGACTGCCAAACTTTCAATAATTGTACTATGAACCCCAATTGAACTATACCCCATCCGTCCCCAGTACATTCCATAAACCCTGTTTCTATTCAGCCTACCACATGGATCGTCGTTACCTCATAGAATGTCTTATGACCGATGGAGAAAATGGTGAATTCAAACTATGCCTTGAACACCTCAACAAAATGGAATAGCCGAGCGCATGAATCGCATCCTTCTCGACAAAGCTCGGTGCATATTGTTTTCAGCAGGTCATTCACCTAGCTTTTCTGCAGAAGCCATCAACACGGTCATGTACATCACAAATCCTCTTCCTTGTAGAAAGCTCGACTACAAAGCCACACCTTTTCAAGTCTGGACTGGCCATCACCCTGAACTTGGTCATCTCCGCATCTTCGGCAGCATCGCATACCCCTGGGCTCATCCTGGTCAGCTGGAAACTAGAGGCAAAGACAAAGCAGTGCATTCTCTGGGGGTTTGAAGACTCTGGTCAGATCTATCGCCTCTGGAATCCAGTGGCTAAAAAAATAATCTACAGCCAGAGTGCCACTTTTGATAAATCCTTTCCTGATTTTTCTCTGGCTTCTATACCACCAGCCCTAGAGATCTCTATCACCCTGGACGATCTCCCAGCTCCAATGACAGTGTCCACCTCTGTTCCTAACCTTGTTCCTGCACAGCGTGTTGATAAGGTGACACATGATCCTGAGCCAGAAAATCACCCTTGAGTGTTGCATGCAATTGTGCCACACGTACCCCCACCACTTTCAGCCTGGGCATCACGCAAAAATGAGCACACTCTAGTAGGTTTTCAACCGACCAAGTGGGATGCATCTCAAGGACCTTGCCGCTCTAGTTGGTTGGGTGGCTTCAAGGACATCAGCAACTTGGCCTGGACCTCTCTATTCAAGTTGCACTCGTCACGCAAGTGGTGGACCCTACTTCTTACAAAGATGCCATATCCATGCTTGATGCTGCTTCATCAAAGGCAGAAGTCGTTCAAGAAATTGAAAAACTCGAAAGACAAGGCACATGGACACTTGTCTCTAGACCCCAAGGTGCCCCTATTCTCACCAGTAAGTGGGTCTTCAAGCTTAAACGGGATGAGAACGGCGAGCCCAACAGTTCCAAGGCACGGCAAGTTGCTCAAGTTTACACCCAGGTTCACAGTGTTAACTACAACAACACCTCCACACCTGTTGTCAAGTACTCCTGTATCTGAGTAATCCTTGCTATCGCTACTCATTCTGGCTGGCATCTTCATCAAATGGACATAAAATATGGTTTTCTTTATGGCGACTTGACTAAAGAGGTCTACATACAACAGCCCAAGAGGTTTTGTGCAGCCAGAGGGGGGAGATTTGGTGTGTTAGCTGCACACAAGTCCCTCTATGGCTTGAAATAGGCTCCAAGGCAGTGGAACATGAAAATCCACGACTTCTTCATAGCCCATGGCCTCACTCGGCTCCATGCAAACCACAATTTCTACCTTCACAGGAGTGAGTTTTAACTAGGGGTCATTCTTTATGTTGACGACAGTCATTCTATTTTTGGCATCTCATGCTCTTCTCATTGCATTCAAACAGAAGTTTTCCAAGAGCTTTGAAATGGCCAACATGGGGCCCCTTGTTGGAGCAAAGCGATAACTGCACTGGATTTATGCTACAGGAATGTGCAGTAAATTCTTGATTCAGAGGTTCTTACAAGAAGTTACAGATTTTTCCGTGACTTGTTGGGAAAATTCCTCTTGTGAATTTTTCACTGTATAGACTAGTTGATTACTGGAACAATCTTGCAAGTGTTGTGTTCATGAATGGGCAGTGTATATAACTCTTTTGGAAAGTCCAAGAGAGGAGTGACCACCTCGGTTTTCTCACCTACGTTGGACAACTCAACAACTGCCTCAGATGAGGCAGGTTGGAGGATGCAACCCTACGAGGTGTGCGCATGACATTGTACAGGCAGCACCAAGGTCATCTGAGCCAATACACGACCTCGTCAATGAATTACTACACCATCAACGAGTCGTCCAATGCTGGAGGACGCTTAACTACATCAGCAGGTGGTACGGTTGAGACTACTACCTACAAGGGAGGAGAAGGGACTAGACTCCCCCAAGGCGTAGCTGTATAAAAGGAGGGACTGGTAGCCGTCATATTTTAAAACTCTCGGTATCCTGGAGCATCTGAGTCTCAGCTATTGCCAGCAAAGTCAGCCTTCTGACTTTGCACCCAGTTCGAGATCCTGCTAGAGTTCTCCTCTGTCGACCCAGTGAGTCAAGCAACACTGCCAGCTTGGCTAGGAGGGGCCCTAACTTCCTGAAGGCCTGTCTACCTGCAAGACACGTAAAGACTCTTGTCCAGGGCTGGACGCCTGGCAAGATGTTGCGCTCAACTTGGGCCATGAACACAGTCAGAGCTTTGTGCTGTACATATGCTGCTTTGAGACTAGTACATAGTGCTACTCTACATGTACTTTTGTATTTTCATAATACAATCAAAATCTCACAAACAAAACAAGCTTCTGCACTTTCCTTTTCTACAGCATGTACATGTCTAGCTAAGCTCATCAGGGTCCTGTCACGTCAGCAAGGCCTACTCAGCCTTTGCTGTGCGCGTAAAATTTCAACATGGTATCAGAGCAAGGTTGTGCTTTTAGCTAGCACAACAGCAGCAGCAACATACTAGGAATAGTAGTAGGTTAAGATGCTCTCTGCGCCTCTGTATAAGTAAGTGCTAGCATGTTGGATTCTTGCATTCGCCTTGTAGTTCAACCTGCACATTGCACAACCATAAAGGTTCCAATGAGTGGTATGGAACCTGAAAACCAAGGGGGAGGTCCTCTCCCCCTTCACAATCAAGGGGGAGGTTCCCCTCCCCTTGACATTCAATCAGCTTTGCATGGTTTGCGCATGGGTCAGGAGCAGGTACGCCATGTCGCAGATCACGCACAACGACAAGGAGCAAAAGTGCACCGCTTGGCTGAGGAAATGCAACGAATGACGCAGAAGGAATCATTGGCGCGTCAAGCTGTGGGGCAAGAACAAGAGGCATTGAGGCAGCAGCTTGGATCCCAAGAGCTCCTTCGACAGCAAGAGCAGCTCACACATGCGCCTCAAGCGTCACACACGCAGCAGTTGCAACAGTGGCATGAAGCGTTAGCAGCACAGAATGCACAATTTAAACAGCAGCTAGCTCAGTCTCAACTGCAGTAACAGCAGATGCATGAACACATGGTGAAACAACAGCAGCAAAAACAACTTCAGCAACAAGTGCAGATGTAGTGGCAACAGTAGTCAAAAGCATCTTCTGCCCATCACTCTCAAGCGAATCCTCCACTCGTCTTTCAACTTGCTATCTCGCAGCACGTGCAGCCTAGAGCAGCTACAAACGGAGGTGTGCGACAGCAATTCTTGGCACATTATCAAGGGATGCCAGGGGTGCCACCATTGGCATCACACCAACAGGCTCAACCGGCTCCTATGCCGCAAGCTTACGGGGCTCAGCCTGTAGCAGCTGCAGGAATGGATCAAGGTCAGGTGTTCTCGGATGTACCCATACAGTAGTATCCTGTTCCTATCCAACCATTGGCAGGACAAAGAATCCCATTTCAACGTCTGGAGATCAAATTACCTGCTGTAGCGGCATCCTTGTAGCTGCAAAAGATCAAAGTCAACAAGTTTGACAGAGAGAACTTCCCACACTGGACGCACAAGTTCAAACAGATCGCTCAGATCCACTACCTATAGGATTTCTACAATGGGAATTACTCGCCGCCACCATTGGGTTCATCACCACAAGCGGTGGCAGAGTTCAACAACTTCACCAAGGCTGCGTACATGGTTCTCGATAACCAACTCACTCCGCGCATCTAACAAGCAATCAGGATGTTTGAGGGATTGGCTGAACATGCTCAACATGNAAACGGATTGCAGATGAGGCGCTGGCAAAGAGGCAAAAAGGCTACCAAGGCAAAAAGCCCGGAGAAAAAGGGAAGGAGAAGAAGGATGGTGACAAGGAGAAGGAGACTCAGGAGTCAGTCAAGAACGGCAACAACGGAGGCAAGAAGGAGTTTGATTACTCAGGTTCCATGTTCCAACTCTCGGATTTATAGAGCAATGGTCTTGTTCGCGCATTGTATGTGTGGTACCTCGACAGTGGGTGCACATCACACATCACATTTGACAGATCCTGTCTCCAAGACCTCCAGCCTAGCACAAAAGGCTTTGTGACAGTTGCCAATTAGAAGCAAGTCCCAGTGTTGGGAAAGACAGAGTGGTAGTGACAGGCTACGACGGAGCTCAGGTGAAATTTGGAGATGTTCTCTACATCCCTGAGATTGATATCAACCTACTGTCACTCGAGCACTTGATGAAGAGGGGAGCTCACATTATGAGCAACGAAAACAAAATCACCCTACCGAACAATGAAGGGGAAGTGTTTGCCGAAGGCCTTCTTCTGGCATGCGGTATGATCGGACTCAACATCCGTCCTCCCACAACAGTAGCCCAAAAGTCTCCCTTTTCTCCCGTAAGTCTACACCAATCTTCTGGTGTAGATTTTAGCGTGTGGGACAAGAGATTAGGCCACATCAACTACCAGCTAGTCGAGACCATGAGGCAACAACAGCATGTTCATGGACTTGACATCAAGGGCAATGACGGCAAGAGGACTTCTGATCCTTGCGAAGACTACGTGAAGGCAAAACTACCACGACAAGTGTTTTTGCCCGCGAGCAAGTGCGACATTTCGGACAAGCTCAAGGTGGTCAACAATGACATCTGTGGACCACTACCAGCATTCACGATGAATTTGGGTCTTCGATCCTTCCTTCTCTTCGTCGATGATGCAACCCAATTAACTTGGTGCTACACTCTGAAGACAAGAGACGAAGCACCGACCTACTTTTTCAAGTGGCTGGCTATGGCAGAGAGGCAGAGCAACAGGAAGCTTCAATTCTTACACTCTGACAATGCTGGAGAGTTCACTAGCACTGACTTCATGTCTCTTCTAGAAGACATGGGTTTCGTGCAACAGTTTTCTGTTCCCTACACACCACAACAGAATGGAGTTGCGGAACGTGCAAACCGCATGATTCAAGAGACGTTCAAGTTGATGCTTCTTGGAGCACAACTTGACAACAACTCGTGGTCATCCACACTCAACCAAGAAGTTTGGATGTGTAACCACGTACCTCACACATCATTGCCTAACATGGTGTCATTTCAAGCATGGCATAAAGACAAGCTAGATATCAAAGGGCTACGGACGTTTGGCTACATGGCACATGTTCACGTGCCAAAGGAGCGAAGGAGGAAGCTGACTGACAAGGCGTCTTGGGGCTTGTTTATGGGACAAGCATCCAACATGAAAGGATGGGAGTTCATCGAAATGAACTCACAACGCACCATCATCAGCCGCGATGCAACCTTTTTTATAATTTGACACACACAGCATGGGAAGCCAAGCAAAAAACGACCCCAAATCTTCTACAGACTTTCTACTGTTCCTATGTCGAGTCAATGGCGGAATCAGAAGGAGAAGCGACCACACATCCACTCACCCTTTCGAATCTCAATGAGGTGGATAATGAGGCGGTGCGCACGTGTGTGTCCTTAGCACTCACTCCCTTCAAAGCACCAACCAGGACGATGAGTCGGTTGATGTACGGCATGATGAAGCCCAGACGGTGGGCGTGCAAGATGGTTCGCAACCGCCTAGGAAGGTTCAGCCTCCACTCGCTGTGGACAAGTGAGGTTTCACACGCCTCCTGTAATAGCAAATGGAGCAAATGCAAGGAGATGAAAATGAGGAGCACAACCTTGCCATAACAGCTTGCTTGATGTTTAAGGAGGACAAGTTCGTCTTTGCTGAGTTTTCTGCGACACACCTTGCTGCACTTGTGTCACGTCCTTTGAAGGAACTCTCACCTGAGCCAAAGACATTACAAGAAGCTCTAAGAGGTGAGCATGCAGCAGAGTGGAAAGCAGCACTTGATGTAGAGTACAACAGTCTGATGGAGCAGGGAACGTGGGAACTCACTGAACTCAGACCGCATGCACGGCCTGTGGGGGTGAAGTGGGTTTTTCGCATCAAGACGAAGGCTGACGAGAGTATTGACAAGTTCAAAGCCTGACTTGTTGCAAAAGGTTTTACACTGGTGGAAGGACAAGACTTTTTTTAAACCTACACGCCTGTAAGCTACTACACGACAGCACGCATCATGCTTGCCATCGCAGTAGTTGAGGACTACGTTGTGCAGCAGCTTGATGTGAAAAACGCCTTCTTGCACAGAGAGATGGAAACTATCGTGTTCATTAAGCAGCCGGAGGGATACGAAGATGGTAGTGGAAATGTGTGCAAGCTAGTCAAGAGCCTGTACAGTTTGAACCAAAGTCCAATTCTCGAGTACAGGGAGCTACAAGCACTTCTGGAGAACCTCGACTTCCGACCATCTGCCTACGACGACGGTCTCTTTCTTCACCGACCTGCACCTAAAGCTCGTCTAGACTGCTATGCCCTTGTGTATGTGGATGATATCCTCATCATCGGCCCATCTGCACGGTTCATCAAAGAAATGGCTACAGCAATAGCCAAAGAGGTGAACATCACGCTCATGTCGTCCTTCAAGTTTTACCTCGGCATGAACAATAAGTGAAATCACGACTTGATTTGAGAGCTGAGCCCAGATACTTACTTCGCATAGGTCTCTAAACACTTTGATGTACCTGATCGACGCGTACCAACACCCTTCACCCAGCAGTAGTTGATGCATCAGGGAAAAAAGGGGGAGGAGTGAGACCAACTACCGCAGTAGAGTGGGGTCACTCATGCATGCTACAAGTTGCACGCGACCGGACCTATAGTACGCTGTGGGAAACCTTGCACGTGGGAACGAGACCTGCACAACGCAGGCTTGTAAAGAGCTCGATTGAGCCCTTATGTACATGAGTGCCACAAAAGAAACAACACTACGCTTTGGTACCTCGAAGGAACTGGAGCTCAAGTGCTTCGTTGACGCAGATTTTGGAGTCACGGAGGAGGACCGGGGGAGCAATACCGGCTTCGTGTGCCTTCTATTAGGAGCTACAGTCACATGGTCAAATAAGCGGCAGAACATCAACACACTCAGCTCTGCCGAAGCTGAGTACGTTGCAGCAAATCAACCGCACAAGAGGTGACTTATCTACGGAACCTTCTTGATGACATGGGATTGGGACAAGAGAAGCCCACTGAAATCTATGTCGACAACAAGTACGCGATCAATCTCACAAACTCCACCAAATTCCAAGGACGCACGAAACACATCGACATATGCGGCCGCTGGATCCGGTCAAAAGTCATTGATGGCACTGTGCGGCTCGTGCATGTGCCTAGTTTGGAGCAAGCAGCGGACTTCCTAACCAAGACATTTCCAAAAGAAATCTTCAATCGGTGCGCTATTCAATGCGGACTCACCTCAAATGCACTCTCGTAATACCGAAAAAACCACACCGAGCTCTCCGGCACATGGAAGTCAAAGATTCGTACCCTAACCATGACGGTGCAATCCAATGGCGACCTGCTCAGGTGCTTCATGGTGTATGGAGCATGCGGAGTACCATGTGCAGCTAACAAGGGGAGAGGGGAAATGGAGCATGTTGTCACCAACACTCTAGCTCCTCAAGTCAACTGTACGTCGTCTCCTGCATTCCCAAAACCATTGGTGATGCACGACGTTTTTGATGCGTCAATTTCATCAACTTCGGCACCATTGAAACTAGAATCTTTTGGCTCTTCGCGTATTGAGGAGCAGCTGAATGCAGCAAAATGCACCATCAGCAGCTTCAAAATCAGCAGCAGCAGTAGGCAGCAGCAGTTGGAACAATCCCAGTAAAAACTTTGTCGCAACAAGTTTCGTTGCAACAACTTTTACAAGCACCTGCTGACCACTCTGTTGTCATGCCTAGTCGTTTCTCAAAGTGACAATGTCAGCAAATCGCTTCGGCTGACAACCGCACCGAATACAGGACGTCGACAGCGAGTGGCGGCGTCGGAACGCGAGCTTTGGCTCGCAATCCAAGCTCGCTCTCACACTCGAGCTGCACCTCGATCAAGCAAGCGAGCGAAGTCGGGAGACACGACCCTGTGGCATTCCAATCCGAAAGCCGTGAGGTCATGGCCTCCAGAAGCGTGGCAAGAACAAAGAAGAATAATAAAAAAGAGAAAGACAAATATCATGACAGAGGCTTGCGCAACGAAGCAAACCGGCAGAGGGGGCGTGGGGACGGCGACAGCTCACCTTTAATTAGCAGGAGCACAACATTATGGGAGGGATGGATAAGCGAGGTCTCTATCCCCTAATGCGAGGGTTAGACAAGAAACAATAAATTAGGACCATAGTGACCAAACAATTTTCATCCATAATGTCTTCATGCAAATATTGGGGGGGCTCCACGTAGTTTTGCAATGAGGGTTTTTGTTTCTTTAACTTCTTGCTGTTTGGTTGATTCAAGAGATTAAAACATATGGGGGGAATGTTGCAAATGGGCAAAAGGAAATGTATGTTTCAATTGGCAAAACCTGGAGGGCCAGGAAAGAGTTCGCATACCCTCCCCTAACCCTCCATTGCCTAGACTACTTTACGCCTATATCTGTCCTATGAAAGTAGAGAGGGTAGTCCCATGCTTCCACATCACTTATGTACCTGTATGTGATGACCAACTTGTGAATGGATTTCCTATATTATGTGACACTTGTCACGAGCACATGCTATTGTTCCTATAGATGATAAAGGTCTTATTATGTTTTCGGTGCTGAGGTGGCACCTCGAACAAGGGCTAAGCAGAGTTGAAGCGGACACGATGACGAACAATGAAGTGGTAATCCATCTGGTGATCGATTATAAAGGAGGATCGAAGTGTTGTCGGCTCGTAGATATATCTACATTGAGGGACCATGACCAAGTGACCATGACCCAGACCATGATTTTTGCATAAATGACCAATTGTGAAGAGAAGAAGGGAGACCATGGGATGATGAGTCAGTGGATCAACGGTGCAATGTAGCTACATAAAAAGATGGCAACCAGCACAGTTTCGAACACATCTACCGGCACACTTCAAGTCAAGAGAATGCCACTATGCAAACCTATAGACGCACAGCTTGAGCAACGGTGCTACCGCGGCTGCAATTGCGCCAACAATGTCGTAAAACCCCACCATCGAAGAAATTTAAGCATAAAACGCATTAGTACTAGGTATTCTCACCGGTCTTTGATTGTGTGGAAGAGATCGCTCAGTATTCAATGTCTAGAGTTAAACATTTCTGATTCATCCCCGTGCCTCTTGTCCTGGAGAATTTGTGACTACGATTTTGAGTATTTTGTTCTCCCAAGACGTTTCAAGTGCAAAGGATCCATTCAAGAATTTCTACACTAAATTTGTGTATATTGATACCTATCTCTATATCCATATCGGTATGTTTATCTTTATCTATACCTTAATCAATATCTATATCCATGTCTATATCGATGTCTAGTTATATTTACATTCATATCCATGTGTATATTTATATCTAGATTAAAACGTAACGCGCATATATCATTATCTATTTTAATATCTAGATTTGAAAGTATCTGTATCTGTATATACTTATATCTATATCCATATCGCTATCTTAATATATATACATCTATAATTGCATCTATGTACATATCAATATCTATTCATACTTATATCTATATATAGCTATAATTATACCTTTATCTATGTCTATAATAATATAAATTAATAATATGTTTATATGTATATAATCTTTATTATTATCTATATCTACAAGTGTATCAAAGTTTTTATGCTTTTATATGTATATCTTTATCTTTTTCATTTTCATAATTGATAACTACATAAGTATCCATTCATTTTTCCATAAAAGTAGATATATATATTTGTAGGATGAATTGGCCAACATATCGTGCTTTTGGCTCTTTTGTTATGCGATGTGATGGGTCATTGAAAGATCACTAGGAGTCGAGCCTATCGGATTCCTGACCAATTACAAGCTCAACTTTGGTTAAGTTGGCTGAAGTTAAAAGCCGACCTAAAAGGTTGGACATTCATTTTCACGCCTGGAGATTCTGGCCCTGCAGGTTTATTGGCGGCCCTCGAATTGGGACTTTGACCGTGAAGGTTATGTTTTATTCTGCATTGTTAAGGTCATAAAGCGGATCGAATATGCTTCTAAGGTAATGGAAAACATTTGTAGTGGTAGAAAAAATATCGTCGCGCGAAAGCTTGTTGCTAGGGCGGCCTACGAGGTGAGACATTCGTGTCCAATCAGAGCTTGGAGATCACGCAATTTACCGACGAGTCAATCCCATGGTCATCGTGGATGGTCAAATCTTTTAGAGTTAGCTTCTGAAAGTAGGCGCTCGCCATGCTTCAATTTCTACATCGTCGCCATATATGGTGGCAACTGATCAGGTCATCGCCTCGGACAAGTTTGCCAATATTTTTATTGAATTGAATTCAAATATCTCATACTAAGAAGATGATGATCTCATGTTAATGTTTTTGCTCGTGTATACAATTTTTATTTTCCATATCTATTTACACTTGGAACTCTATTTATGTCTACATACATATCCATAAATATATGTATGTGTAGATTTGTACCAACACATACTTATATACATCTCTGGATAATTGATTGGCAATCTGAAGTCGTTTGATTCAAAAGTTAGATCTTTGGAGTTGTGGGGACATTTTAAGTTAGTTGGGTTGTTTTCGTTGGAAGTGGTTCAATGTGGTTAGACGTTGTTTTCCGGCATATGCTATACGTTGTCTTTTCGCGGATGTTCAAGTCTAAAGCTTGGTTCGGCGTCAGTTGTCTTCCTTCTTTTCCTCATTTTCGGTGCTGTATACCTATGTTTCGCTGCTATGAGAAGTTGGATTGAAGTACCTTGTATCCTTTTGTAGCCACGAAATACTTTCTTACGATCCGCTCTTCACCTGATTCTGTTTCCCGATATGCATATTTGAACAGCAACTACGAGGTTAACGGTGGTCGATATATATACGGTTGGCATCGCGGCATAAATGAGGCATCAGATTATTCCCTGCACATTGTTCATATACGCCTTGACTCAACAGGCACCTCCCTTCGTCACGATATTCGCTCGACAGTCGGTATGGATGCGAAGCGCATACACCTGAGCTCGGATGTATTTTCCCAACATATTTACGTTTCTCCCATAGACAAACTTATTATCGTGATTGCATTGTACCGAATCCCACCCTTTCTTGTCTATGTTTGCCTTCGTTCATGAATTGAAACTGGCTTGCTGGCTCTCAACGCAACGGATGTGATAGATAGATAGATAGATTATTATGTTTATCGTCGCTACCCCTCCACGGGGAATGGACGGTGGCACAGAGCCACATGTGACAGTGAGAGTCAGGAGGGACATCCACACACGACAAACATGGAGAGGGGCATGCATGTGCCCACTGTCAAGTGTAAAGAAGCACACATGGGTCAAAGCAAATGAAGTCCTAGCGAGATTCTGAGGGGGGGAGGGACTGAGCACACGAGGGCAATAAGAGCGACATGCCAATGGTGGCCAAAGAGGCCTAGTAACGGCATATCACAAATGCCGAGCTCAGCTGCGCGGCGGCCAGAAGGCTGCTACATGCTGCGAGCTCGCTCCATACGAATCCACCATATTGATTGAATAGCGGCTGTCATCCTGGGCTGCAGATGCTGAGGATGTGGCGTTGGCGCGGGGGAGGGGGAGCACGGGGTCGATGCGGGTAACCCAGTGTCTGCTGCAGGTTGGGGCTGCTGTGGTAGCTGTAGTAGACCTGGAGCATACCTGCCACACAAGACGCCAAGCAGGCCTGGTCCTCGAAAGAGAGGAAGTCCTTTAGCGAGAAGCACCGCAGATCAGTAGGAAAGAGACAGGGAAACCGACCCCGCACCTCATAAAACACTGGACAGTCCCGCACAAAGTGCAACGCTGGATAAGGAAACTGGGTGGCCAGACAAGCAGA
>SZWC01005884.1:112126-126440 GCA_023375785.1 Penium margaritaceum
TTGTTGTTACATACTTTTCACCTAAGATTATTGAGAGAAATATATTATGGCTAAGAACAACTTAATCTATTGTTTCGAGACTCAAAATGAGGATTTGTTCTCCGTCATTGATAAATTGAAGATCTCAGCTCTAAGATTTGGGCACCCTACATCAAATATGTTTTATTACCAAACAAGTAAGACAAATAAGTTGCAATTCGAATAACCTAAGACAATACGGCATATAACCCATAAGTAATGAAGTAATTGACCCTTCCTTTCTTTTCTCAAAGAGGGGAGGAACTAGAATACAATATAAAAGAGGTGGTTAAGATTAGTGGACACATTTGCACTTTTTAAAGGTAACCTTCTTCATTTTACGAGAGAATCATTCACGGTACTATGTTACATTGAAGGCTTGACAAGAGGAGGAAGATCAAGATTCTCAATCTCGGTTTAGGTCCACAGATTGAACCACCTTGGCCACGCAGCATATCGGTCTTGTAACGGTTCCCTCAATAGTCTACCTGTCCCCTAATACTGTGACATCTGGCACTCGTGTCCGGCTAGCGGAAAGAAGTTTTTGCTATGCTCTTTTGTCTTGTTTTGACTATATGTATCTAGGATGTTCATTTCCTTCAGTTTTACCTAAAACAGGCTTTTCATTGTGTTCTCCTTTCGTTCCACGGCTTCGTCATCGTGTCATTACTCTACTCACCCATTGCTAATTATTCATCATCATCCACTCTCAGCTCTTGAATCGCACCTCTTTGCTTTGTCACTCTCATTCCATTACTCAATCCTCGCCCAACAATTCTACATGTCTCACTCCAACATTCTCTCACCAACCAGTTGTCACCTCATCGCTCTATCAAACTCTAGAAATTTTCTATCTGGGTTCTGCGACTAACTCCTTACATTCTCTCACAGCTCCTCGCCTTTCTCCCCCAAAACCATGCTCTCGCATGTCCCGTTGCTTTTGCTTGCTTCTGTCGTTTTGCCACCCTCATCCGTGCCTCCATCATCAACCCTTCCTCAATTGTTGTCTGCTGCCGCTTTCAGCCACCCCTTGCACTCTGACTTGCCTTGTCGCCATCGCAACTATAATGTGGACCAGAATTTTGAGCCTTCCGTTGATCATTCACCTTCACGTGATGACTCGTATTTTATTCATTTCCACGCTCCTACTCGCCTGCTCCTCATCTTCATCCTCTAGACCTGACGCCAGCAACATCGCCTCTCCTGATTCTTAAGCCCGTATGGATCTTTAGTGTTTAAACGAAGCCTTACATTCAAAATCACATCCGTGGTAGTGTTTGATGTCTCTTTTTCATCGAGCTGCCAGTAGCCTCCTCGAGTCATGCACTACTGACATCTTTGCCAAAGCATTCTATCGCCTCTACTCACTACTTCGGTAACCCTATGTTGCGAAATCTCCTCCCCTACAGCTCTCATAGATTTTACTTCTTCCTCATCGTCCTTCCTTACAACCTTTGTGGTCGTGTGATGGTCACATCCTCCTCCCTGCCTCCATCTTTGTATCGCCTTTGGTCTTTTGTCTCTGTATCATCTTGGAGATGCTCCATTCCTCCTTATCACCTTCATCTACATCATCACCCACATCAGCCCACTTCTTGATTAACAATCCATTGCCTACTTCATCTGATCCATCCCACATCATCCTCTCAAGTCTCCTTTTAGCGCTGCCCCTCCTCATTTTGAGCAACTGCATAGCTCCATCCGCTGTCAAAACATCAAACACCACTAGTATGCCTACGAGCTGGTCTTCGGCCAACTATGGAACAAGTTGTCACTCTCCTGATAGCCGTGAATGTTTCGGCTTCTCTCAGAGAGCTCTTGCTAGAGCGGACGTCCTCTCAAAATAAGGACATCAAACACCACCAGTCTTCCTGCCTATCACTCTCTTACAAACAAGGGGCACACGCCTTCACTCTCTTGACATCAGAGGACCTCCCAGTTGTATCAACATCGACTCAACCTCTAACTGTTCCCTTCCTCTCCATCATCTCCATCATCCTCCTTCCTCAACTACTACGCATTTGCCTCTTTGACTTCAACCTCGTTTGCATTGCTTACATCATCAGCATATTATCCCTTGGCTCTTGCACTTCCTCATCTCTCTCTTTCAGCTCCATCATCCTCATCATCAATCATCCCCTAGCAGCGCATGAGGTTCGCCCTTATGCCCATTCAAGCATCATCAAATCCACCACCTTTAGCATCATCCTCTGCTCGGTACAAGGATTCACTAAATCGAACCACAAATCTCACGACGACGTGCGCCCATGCCAATTCTTCCTCGTAGCACCCGTCTTTTGCCCCTACGCCAAGTTCCCATCATCAGCCATCAACCTCCTATTCAAAATCAAGAATTGTCAGCATTTGTGGCCAACACAAGGACCTACATGCACAAGCTTCCCATCTCGTAACGTTCTACACCCATGTCGGAAGCAGATTTCTCACGACGCGTCGACTCTTGCCTTCCCCTTGCTGCATTCTACCCCTCTACCCAGCATTGCACGTGTTCTCGCCCTTACGCCCACTTATCACATAAGCCGCTTATCCGGTATCCTTTGCAACATCAACTCGGTAAAAGGATCTGCCCAATCGAACCACCAATCTCGCGACGACTTGTGCCCAAGCCGATTCCCTCCGCAACGTATAAGGTTTCGCCCTTGTATGCACTACATCACGCATCCACCATCTACACCTGCTTAGCCTTTTCATCCTTCTCACATTGCTCTATCACCACTGTGTATTGACACCCTAAACCTCTCGTGGAAACAAAGGCATATTTGTGGCAAAGCTTCCTTTATGAGTGGCGTAGTAGGAGCACCTTCCACCTCTTACAAACAACAATTCCTTCTTCATGGCAGCTCAGCAAACCATTGCCATTTTCAATGAAACCTCAACCCTAGGGGAAAACATTAATTGTCTAAGTATCACTACAGCAATCCTAAATACCCACAATGGCGAGAAGCCTCCTGTGTGGACATCCATAGATTCAACCACCTCGATGTCCTCCAAGACATAGGAAGCAGGGAAGCCCGAAGGTGTGCTCGAGATTGAAATGAAGATGAAGAAGCCCAAACCTAGGTGCAGGACCTTTTCTATTTAATCACCAATGTGGAATTCCACCGCATCATCAAAGCACATCGGCATCAACCGCTTCCCCCGACTGTGTAAGTATCAAAATAAACCTCAAGACCCACACTGCTAAGCGACATTTATCCCATACCCCCTTATCTCGGTCATCTCCCCACCGCATGACCAACGAAGAAATTATCAAAATAACCAACTTAGCGTGCCGGCTCATCTCCACCGAATGGGATTATTGTCGATGTCCCTGGATGGTGCGAACGCACAACGACAGCCACTCGGCCAACGGTCTTCAGACGAAGCCCTACGGACGGAAGGCCGTGTGACCCAATCCAAGCTACACGACAACCACCGACCAGGCTCGTCCACGAACCAAGGCAACCAAAAGTGCTTAGAATATAGTGCGGATTACACCAAGAATGCAGCACCATGTCGCACAGCAAACGCAGCATATGCCTAGCCTCGAAGAGGCTTCTGGCACGGCAGGACCACTAGCAGCGGCACGGTGATTACTGCTTCATGCTTCCTACCGCCCTCCGTAGACGGTGACTCCGTCGCCCGAAGAAATAATATTCCTAGATCTTAGAACCTAGTACTTACGTAAGAGGTAGCACCTCTCATCCTTGCCTCTTGTCAATTGCTGCTTCTATCAATCATTCACTCATTGATCCACTACTTTGTGGGCCTTCGCTTCCGCTCGCCCCTCACAGTTTCTCTTGTGCGGACACTACAAGTCATACAAGGATTGCCCAAACTTCATTGTCCTTCCATCATCCAACTTGCTATCATCAAGGAATTCTGCGTATCTCCGCATGCCGTTCACACCTCAATGCCAAGGCTCCCCGTTTATGCCTCGGGTTCTGCGTATTTCGGCTCCTTTGGAGGCACTCCCCGTGTACTGTTTCACACACACTAACTACTCCTGTTTCTTATCATTAGTAGCTACTCCTGTGATAATGCTTTACCTTCCCTTTGACCTTAGCATGATGTCAGCATCTAGTAGCTTCTACGTTGCTTTTGCCTAATGCCTAACCATCATATCAGCTACTACCCTGGCTCCCGGAATTACCGCAAAATCTTGACAAAAAGCAATCAGGGCCTATTACACACAAAGAGGAGCACACCCCCCTATACCACGTTCGGCTCCACTTCATCCTTCTCCGTACACTCTATTGAAACAAGAACCACGCCTCTAACTACAACCTTTCATCAGAGTTCGTAGGACAATTGAAGAAGTAGAAATACCAATATTCGAGCAACAACCTCGCACTCCTACGTCCTCTGTTCAAGAAGAATACAAGCGTTACTATTCATCATCTAGTCTTGTTCCACACCACCTCTTGTTAAGCTTCAAGGGGGATGTCAGATTCAAGGCTTGACAAGAGAAGGAAGAATATCAAGATTCTCAATAACAGTTCATGTCCACAGACCGAACCACCTTGGCCACGTGGTATAACGGTCTTGAGACTGTTTTCTCAAAACTGAAGCTATCCCCTTATGACGTGACATCTCTCATACGCATCCAACTAGCAGAAAGAAGCCGTCACTATGCTTCTTTGTTTAAATCTGAGTGTACATACCAAGGATGTTCATTCCCTCGAGTTTTACCCAAAACGGTCTTTTCATCTTGTTCGCCTTTGGTTTTGCGGGTTCGTTACCGTGTCTTTGGTGTGCTCACCCATAGCTCATTCTTCCATCGCCATCCACTCTTAGCTCTTGAATTACACCTCTTTGCTCTGTCCATCTCATTCCTTGGCTCATTCCTCGCCCAACTCACTTGTCCCATTAATTCTACACGTCTCGCTCCAACATTATCTCACTGACCACTTGTCTACCTCCTTGGTCTATCTCAGGCCAAACTTCTCTATCCGGGTTCTGCGACTAAATCCTTACATTGTCTCACGCCTCTTCACTTTTTTCATCAGACGTTTGTGCTCTCACATGTCTTGTTGCTTCTACTTGCTTCTGTCATCACTCTCCCAGCTCTCTCTGTTCTCCTGACACATTGGAAAGAATTGTGCATGTTTCTTCACGATCAAACTATGATTAGAATACGTGACCTAACTCAGGCTCTTTGATGTAGAAAATGCTACATTGAGGTCTTAATTTGTTTTTTTCATCATACGTAGTGTTTTTTCACAATGGGTATNCGTGGTATAACGGTCTTGAGACTGTTTTCTCAAAACTGAAGCTATCCCCTTATGACGTGACATCTCTCATACGCATCCAACTAGCAGAAAGAAGCCGTCACTATGCTTCTTTGTTTAAATCTGAGTGTACATACCAAGGATGTTCATTCCCTCGAGTTTTACCCAAAACGGTCTTTTCATCTTGTTCGCCTTTGGTTTTGCGGGTTCGTTACCGTGTCTTCGGTGTGCTCACCCATAGCTCATTCTTCCATCGCCATCCACTCTTAGCTCTTGAATTACACCTCTTTGCTCTGTCCATCTCATTCCTTGGCTTATTCCTCGCCTAACTCACTTGTCCCATTAATTCTACACGTCTCGCTCCAACATTATCTCACTGACCACTTGTCTACCTCCTTGGTCTATCTCAGGCCAAACTTCTCTATCCGGGTTCTGCGACTAAATCCTTACATTGTCTCACGCCTCTTCGATTTTTTCATCAGACGTTTGTGCTCTCACATGTCTTGTTGCTTCTACTTGCTTCTGTCATCACTCTCCCAGCTCTCTCCATTCTCCTGACACATTGGAAAGAATTGTGCATGTTTCTTCACGATCAAACTATGATTAGAATACGTGACCTAACTCAGGCTCTTTGATGTAGAAAATGCTACATTGAGGTCTTAATTTGTTTTTTTCATCATACGTAGTGTTTTTTCACAATGGGTATGCGAGTTATGAAAGTTTTCTTAGTACTCACGTTTTCTGCGATGGACATCAACCATGCAGCACTCAGATCTTTACATGTTAGAAAGGCTTATGAACATCATACGTTGACATTTTTTGGATGATATGATTTGTGGCTTTCTCTCGGTACAATACACATGCACCTGCCCATCACCTTATTAGCAACGTGTTCTTTAGTATAACGTCAGTTTTGTCCGGATAGCGTCGGTTCTATCCTTACGGTTCAATTCGATACGAACATAATCTCTATTTATTTTCATCAACCGCATCGTTGGTTCATCCACACGTGCACGACCCTAATATGGGTTTTGTTTTACAGGAGCATAACCTATCATTACCTTGATACACAAGCATGAAGAGTAGCATTTAGATGTAGCAAGTCATTGCAAGGATTTTGGTAGATGGAAATTTCTTAGATGCTGCGCCTTCTGGATGAAATGATGTCATTCACACAAACTTTCAAAATTGGTTCACCATTCACCCTGTTTTCAAAAAGTTCATCACCATATACCCCCGCCTTAAAATGTCGATCACCATACATTCGTGATGCTGAATTCCTTTATGCGTGAAGAATAACTAGAGGGTGGAGAATTCACCACCGTTGTAAGATCTGATACCTGTACAGTGGTGTTAGCTTCACTTTCAACGCATCCGATCCAGGTGATGCTGTGTTCAGCAGCCTCAGATTTTTGCCGAAGAAAGTGGACCTATAAAAATTTGCTAAAGTCATCGATGAGGAGCACAAAATAGTGCTTCCCTGACATAGAGTTATTCTTCACATAACAGAGGTCAGTGTGGACAAGATCAAGTCTCCCACTAGTGGTGGTGCCACCATGAGTCAGGAATGCATCTTGTTTCTGCTTCCAAGCCAAGCAGCCTTCATACAGATCAGGAGAGTCTTGAAATGAGATCTGTGGTACTGAATGTGCCTGAGAACCGGAGAAGAGCTCCTTGAGGGAATCAAGGCCAGCATGTCCAAGTCTTGCATGCCACAGTTTTGCTTGATCGTAAGAGCAATGTGTAGAAGTGGGAGAACCATCGTTTGAATACGTTGTGCTTCAGGTACAAAAGCAACTTGTTATTGATTTGATTCAAGAAGCTTGTTCACTATAGGTAAAATCGTTAGGCTTCCCACTCTCTTGGCATCTACGACCAGTCTGGAGTGGACGCTAGAATACACCTTACGAAACTTATCAATGTCAAAGATAACACAAAAGCCTTTGTCGTTGAGGTGAGTCCTCATAACGGTGCCCACACACCAACACTCCCCCTAGGCTGCTGAGGCTTCCAACATGAGCAAAGCTGATTACTTCTCCCAAAACAATCCCTGAGGAGGGAGCACGGCTTCCCCATGGCCACAACCCCTGTACAGCAATAGCAAGGGTGATGACGATGCCGGTGGGATGAAGCCTCACCCCGGAACACCGTCTTCGTTGTCTTCGTCATTTTTGTTGTAGTTGTCACTGTTGTCCTCACCTCCTCATCTGAATGGTGCAACGCTGAGGCCCTCCTACAAAAACATCACCTGCTGTATGCCTGCCAACTGCTGAGGTGCACATCGTCACGCGGACTCTGCAACTCAAGACACATGTACAACTCGTCAAGCTGTGTTGCAGTTGCCGGTCGGCTGGCTACATTTGCGGCAAGTAGGCAATCTGTCGTGGAACGAACCTGACGGTGGACCTCGATCACGTGCGCGTCGGCACGAGCCACAGCCTCCTACAACCTCGCCGCCTAATTGCATAGGAGTGGAGCTGAGCCTGCTCTCCGCACAAGTCGACTTCAGTTGTCGAGTCAAGTGCCGCCTAATCACTACCTCCTTGCAGGGCGTTGACACCAGACAATGCGTTGAAATCTGTAGGAGGTGTTGTTGTGGAGGTACCGATTGCTGCTGAAACACCTCTCACTCGGCCATTGACTGCTGGCCGGACGTCGGCATCCGTCGGTGAAACTGCCTCTGTCGTTTCGTCGTCATCATTGGGAGTCCATACAACGTCCTCTGGCTCCTCCTAACCCCTGGAGCGAAACCAATCGTCCACCTGCTACTGAACGTCCACCCGTCCCCCACATGCATCCTATAGAGACCTCTCAGCGGCCTCAAGACGCGTGAGTACATCCTCCACGTACTCCTCGACAACCCTTCGCACTGGAACAACCACAGTTTAACAACGGCTAGCCTCCCGAAGCTCGACCATGAGACCTTGCACATGCACCTCTGCTTGAGCCACCATTACCTCCTGCTCATCGACCGCAGAGTGTAGGTGCTCGGGTACAGATATTATAGCTCGTACGTGTGTAGTTGTGTCATCGGCAGGAACCGCCATGGTGTCAACGACACCGATCAGGGTAGCTATGAGCCAGGGATCCGCAGCCTGCTCTGCATCCTCCACGGCAGCCACACCTTAGGGTGACTGGTGCAAGTTCTGTCAGAAGAATGCAATGAGTGGGGAAGGTAATAGCAGAAGTAGGCAGAAGCAATTAGGACAAGCACGTCAGCGGAAGATGGAAGAAAAAGAGCTTGAGAAGTCCCAAGGAGTTAGTCACAGAGGGTGAAGATAGAAGCAGGCCACCGACAAGGCGAGATATACATGAACCAGTGAGAGAAAGCCGGAGCGGAGCGAGGGATGGGTTGATGCGTGCAGAGCAAAGGATCGGGAGTGACTAAGCGAAGGGTTGTGAACTAAGAATGGTTGATGAAGGCGGAACGAATGAGGAGAGAGCAGAGCGAGGATATGGCGCCGAAGCCGTGGAACCAAAGGGAACAAGATAGGAATAACTGTTCTGGTTAAACTCGAGGGAATGAACATCCGCGGTAATATACAGCAGAACAGGACAAACGATTACACCAACGGCTTCTTTCCGCTAGCCGGATGCGGGTGACATGTGCCACATTATTAGGGGATGAAAAATGAGACTCAACGGTCAGGCTGATCGGAGAGCCGTTAGGTCAAGGTGGTTGGGTCTCGGACCTGAACCGTTATTGAGAATAGCTCTTGTCGGAGTCCGTGATTTCCAACAGACCCCCTGAGTCAGATAAGAGTTAGTAGCAGTACCTCTCCCAATCAACAGGAAGTTGGCCATTACAGTGTTCGAGGACACCCTTCCACATGGCTTCAAGATCATGGGGATGAGCGGAGACCAAGGGATGAAGATCTTGGCTCATGAAGTATCAAAGCTAGGTCCTAAGTCCTTGGTTGAGGTTGTTGTGCTTTCTGGCCATCTTTGAAGGGGATCATTGCTAACCGAGATACTTGTATCTCCGAAGGAGGGCATTTGTTGTTACAAGTCCACCAATGAGCTCAAGATAAAGAAGGGTGTAGATTTGTGTTTGCCACTGCTCGATGTTGCTTTCTTGTTTGTAGACAATCTTAGCAGCGTGTCCTTGTGCGGCTTCTGCAGATGTAGGAGAGGGTGCTGTAAATTCTTCTTCAACTGGCTCCTCTACCTCTTCTTCTTCTTCTTCTTCTGGTACCACCAAGTCAATTTTAAGGTAGGGTCTGGTGTTGAGCTCCTTGGGCAGAGAGGGAAAGTCGGGATTATTTTGGCATGTAAGGGTGATCCACCGTCGCTTCCACGCTTCTTGTTGCAGACTGAACCAGAGTTCTGGTCCATTTATTTCATGTTCTCGCAGATGGTGGAAAGACATGTCGACTAGGTTGAAGAGATGCCCCCAGATCATTACGAAGGTTGCATGATAGAGATGCGGAGGCTGCCGAGGAGTGTGTTGATGCTCATAAGCACCAAGGAGGAAGTCCGACACGTGATATTCGTTGATGAAGGTGGTGCTGGTGATGGTCAGGAGTGTGTGAGACCAGCTGTATATGTTGCTCCCATCTTCATCTAGAGTTGGGCAGTTGTGCCAGGGGCTGGCCATTACTGAAATGAGAAGGACGGAGCAACGCGACGAGGAAGTCTTTTGCTGGTGAGGGTGTCGCCCCCTTGCAAGGTGAATGAAGCTCGTGATGAGGATGCTGGTGGATATATGATTGATAAAAACTTGGGCGCAGGGGCAAGCCGTGTGCGCTGTAGAGGGTTCAGCGTAAGCACAGGTCGTCGCGAAACGGGCAATGTGACCAGGCAGATCCGCTTGTCGAGCAAAGAACGATGCGGAGGCGGAGGAGCAGATGATGACGGAGTGGTTGTAGGGGCAAAATCATGTGCACGGCTGAAATAGGGGAATAGAATGCAGCAAGGGGAAGGTAGTCGCCAACGCGCCACGAGAAATCTGCTGCCGGTGTGGGTGTAGGCTGCTGCGAGACAGGCACCTAGCTCATGCAGGTCCTTGTGCTGGCCACAGATGCTGATGATAGCTAACAAGGAGGTGGAAGCGTGCTGATATAGGAGTGGGCGCAGGGGCAAACCGCGTGCGCTACGGAAGTTTTGGTGAGGACACAGGTCGTCGCGAAATGAGCGATGCGACCGGGCGGATCCTTTTGCCGAGCAAATAATGAAAGCGGATGATGGCGGAGAAGCGACTGATGGCTGAGTCGGCGTAGGGGCGGAACCACGTGCGCTGCGGAACGATGCGGCTGATGACAAAGCGAATGTTGATGCAGAAGTAGGTCGGACGGAGGCAGGGGAAGATGAGATGAAGCTAATGCAAAGGTACTTTGGAGGAGGCGACGGATGCTGATGGACAACGAGGAGGAAGTGCGGAGGCTGAAGGGCGACGTGAAATGGAGTTGACGAAGCAGTGACAGCACGAGGCGGATAGACGAGAATCGAGCGAGGTGGTAGTAGGCGCAAGTGAAGCAACCAGTTGCTCTGCTGTCAGGAGAGTGACGACTTGTTCTCCAGTTGGCTCAA
Organism: Penium margaritaceum; assembly: GCA_023375785.1. Lineage (NCBI taxonomy): Eukaryota > Viridiplantae > Streptophyta > Zygnematophyceae > Desmidiales > Peniaceae > Penium > Penium margaritaceum. The sequence goes on from SZWC01005884.1 coordinate 122,902, forward strand.
AGCGTGAGCAGGAAGACTGCCGGTGTCCGATGTCCTGACGGCGAGAGAAAGTTAGTTGCGACAGGAATGAGGATAGGAAGTAAGTAGTGACTTCTTGTCCGCAAGTGTCAGGAGAGTGACGGCTTGTTCCCTAGTTGGCTCACAACAGGAGCGGGAAGACTGGTGGTGTCCGATATCCTGACGGTGGATGGTAGTCTGTTTCTGACAACCAGAGAGAGGGGGCGGTGCGAGAGCGCACCTCGAGAAGATAGCGGTCGTGAGGATGATGTGCTGAGGTAGTTAGAGCAGATGAGGAAGGCGAAGATGTTTGCGACGGCTGAGTGACGAGAGGAGACAGGCGGCGGGCGACAAGAAGCTTCCAGCAAGATAACGATAGGCAGCGGCTTGAGAGCTGCTTGCGGCTGTTGACGACGAGTCACTGATCGTTGGCCACAGGTACAGAATGGGCGTAGGTTTGATCGAGAGAATGAGTCGTCACTCCAGCGTGACGAATAATTCAAGCGAAGCTGCTGATGTCAACTGCTGACGAAGCGGAGAGGCGCGAAGTAGTAGTGGCGGCGGCAGAGGAATGCTGGACAGAGAAGTAAAGCGATGGAGGTTGCAGAGTCATGACTGGGTCATGGGGAACAAGGTGATGTTTCCTGATGCTCTCATACCATGTCCGAAGAATGCAATGAGTGGGGACGACAACAAAAGAAGCACGCAGAAGCAATCAGGATAAGCACGTCAGTGGAAGACGGAAGCGGTAGAGCGTGAGAAGTCCCAAGGAGCTAGTTTGGTGAAGAGAGAAGCACACCACCGACGAGGCGAGGTAGACAGGAACCAGTGAGAGAAAGTCGGAGCAGAGCAAGTGATGGGTTGATGCATGCAAAGCGAAGAATCGGGAGTGACTGAGTGAAGGGTTGTGAGCTGAAAATGGTTGACAAAGGTGGAACCAACGAGAAGCAAGCAAAGCGAGGACACACCGAATGAAGCCACGGAACCAAAGGGAACAGGATGGGAAGAATTGTTCTGGTTAAACTTGAGGTCATGAATATCCTTGGTAATATACAGGAGAACATGACAAACGATTACAGCAACGGCTTCTTTCCTCTAGCCGGCCGTTGGTGACACGTGTCACATTATTAGGGGATGACTTGACAAATGGGACTCAACGATCAGGCTGATCGGAGAGTCGTTAGGTCAAGGTGGTTTGGTCTTGGACCTGAACCGTTATTGAGAAAATGCGAATAAATCTTGTCGGAGTCTGTGATTTCCAAGAAGCACATCTGCTACTACCAAAATTTCACACACGCAGACAACATCTGTCACCGAGGCTGCGGCCACTGCAAATACGGCAGCACACTAGGCCTCTACATCTACCTCCAACCTTGCGTCTGACCTCTCCACATTGGATGACTGGTCCTCATAGAGGAATTCTGCCTCATCCTGAAGTCCATCACCTACTCTTGCTGCCCAGCACTATCTGCTTGAACCACTTGGGTGCCTACTATGGACCGAGCATCAGCATCTGTATCACCTTTTCCTTTTGCTGCTCCTCCTGACACCATGACACTGTCTCTACACCATCTAATCCGGGAGTACGCACATCGTCAGGCGCAGCTCCTATATCGGCCGTCGTCACGTCATCCGCCAAGGCATCAATGATCACCATCTTTTACTCCACAGCAGTCGCCTCATCAATACCAAGCTCCACCGTGGTCTTCAGCGAACAAACCATCCTCCCACGACTGAAACCTCGACAGGAGCCGTGGGGATTCGGCAGACCAAGCCGAGGACAGGGGACAAGGGAGTCTTGTCACCTGTGACTCCTCCCACAGCCGCATCTGGTGGTGCTGCATGCGCTCGACATGTAAGACAAGCAGCTCACCGCCGCGCACAACAAGTGCAAGCACGGGCGGTACGGCCAGGATCTGAGGGTCCGTTCGTCGGTATGATGCCGAATGCATCCAAACCGAAGCGGAGGGCAATGAATGTAGATGAGAGATCTAGCATATTAGCATCGTCGGAGGAAGGGATGTAGGATCGGGAGAAGGATGGAGATGAATTGGGAGGTGACATGAGTGGCAGGTTCGCAGCTTACTCGGAAGTCACCTGGTCAAGGAGCTGCAAGACCATGCGCTTAACGCTCCTGACCTCCATGTGTAGGGCGGCCGTATCTCCGCGTTGAAGTACTATGGCGTCACCCAATGACGCATCCACCAAAGGAGGAGGTGGGGATGATCATATCCAAGGGGGATGCCACCCAGGAGGACGCTGTCAACATTGGTGCATGATGCCTTTCTCGACAGTAGTAGCACGAAAACCCTCAAGACAAGTGGGACGCGTGCAATGGAAGCGTAGACCACTGTGCTTGTGGCAGCTGCCACGACTGAGGCTCAAGCGCAGACCATGGCGCTGGCAATACCTACGGCCACAGTGTGTAGCTCATGTCAAAAGCTTAGCATGGATGGTAGTCCTCTACACTCGATCCTGGTGGTGCAAAGCACCACCGATAGGGATAAGAATGTAGCAACGTCTCTCAGACGGTCTGCGATGTCGTCAATCACGACCACAACCTCAGCCGTAGTGTGTTAATATAATGTTTCACTACCGCCACACGGTGGCAATGATGCAATTATCGCAATGTGCGACTTCAAGTTCCCTTCGCTACCGCTGATGCTACACCGGGTGTCGTCGTCTACCGGCGGCTGTGGCCTCAGGACACGTACACTGATGTTGCTACTGTTGCGACTCTCGCAGCAGCTGCTGCTACAGCGGTTCCCGTCGTCAGCTGACGGTGGTGGCCTCAAGCCACTCTAAAAGGTGAAATAATAAAAAACAAAAAACTCACTTCCCAAAACCAGAGGGAGGAGGAGACACCCCATTTTTTTGTATCCACCGATCACTTTGGTGCCAATTGGATGCCCTAACCCCGGGTTTCCTAGAGGGGCCCCACCGGGTCACTCCTCGCATCCCCCTTTTTTTTTTCTTTCTCATTTTTTCTGTCTGGTTCAACCCTCGCCTTTAGCGAGCTCGTCGATCGGACGAGCTCACCAATCGCTGGGCTCGCCGATCGTTGTGAGCTCGCCACGGGCTCCGATCTCCCTCCCAGCGAGAAGCTGTAAGGCACCTTCTCACCAGTTGCAATGGTGGCAGCGGCAGGTGCTGCTGCCGCTTTGGCTGCCCCTGCTGTGCGCGCTATTGCTGCTTTTGCTATGCGCGTGTGCAATTGCAGCTGCACGCTACAACTCTTCGCCGCCACCACCGTTGCTGCTACTGCTGGCGAGCAGTGCTGCTGCTACTACAGTTGCTGCGGCTGCTACATGGTAGTGTTGCGCACTGCTGCTTCACGCTGCTGCTACGTGCTACTATAGGCTGCTGCCCGCTGGCATTGCTGCGGCAGCCACTTGCTGCTGCTGCTGCTTCTGCGAGTGCTGTGCCTGCTGCCTGCCACCGTTGCTGCCATAGTTGCTTGCCGCTACCGCTGCTGCTGTAATGCCTCGTCGCCGCTGCTGCTACGGCTACTCGCCGCCACTACTGCTGCTTGCTACTTCTAC
>SZWC01005884.1:136783-148630 GCA_023375785.1 Penium margaritaceum
GTCACCATCGTCGTCACCATCGTTGTCACCATCGTTGTCACCATCGTTGTCACCATCGTTGTCACCATCGTTGTCACCATCGTTGTCACCATCGTTGTCACCATCGTTGTCACCATCGTTGTCACCATCGTCGTCACCATCCTTGTCACCATCGTTGCCACCATCGTTGTCACCATCGTTGTCACCATCGTTGTCACCATCGTTGGCTAAGGAGGGGCCCTAACTTCCTGAAGGCCTGTCTACCTGCAAGACACATAAAGACTGTTGTCCAGGGTTGGACGCCTGGCAAGATGTTGCGCTCAACTTGGGCCATGAACACAGTCAGAGCTTTGTGCTGTACATATGCTGCTTTGAGACTAGTACATAGTGCTACTCTACATGTACCTTTTGTATTTTCATAATACAATCAAAATCTCACAAACAAAACAAGCTTCTGCACTTTCCTTTTCTACAGCATGTACATGTCTAGCTAAGCTCATCAGGGTCCTGTCACGTCAGCAAGGCCTACTCAGCCTTTGCTGTGTGCGTAAAATTTCAACATGGTATCAAAGCAAGGTTGTGCTTTTAGCTAGCACAACAGCAGTAGCAACATACTAGGAATAGTAGTAGGTTAAGATGCTCTCTGCGCCTCTGTATAAGTAAGTGCTAGCATGTTGGATTCTTGCATTCGCCTTGTAGTTCAACCTGCACATTGCACAACCATAAAGGTTCCAATGAGTGGTATGGAACCTGAAAACCAAGGGGGAGGTCCTCTCCCCCTTCACAATCAAGGGGGAGGTTCCCCTCCCCTTGACATTCAATCAGCTTTGCATGGTTTGTGCATGGGTCAGGAGCAGGTACGCCATGTCGCAGATCACGCACAATGACAAGGAGCAAAAGTGCACCGCTTGGCTGAGGAAATGCAACGAATGGCGCAGAAGGAATCATTGGCGCGTCAAGCTGTGGGGCAAGAACAAGAGGCATTGAGGCAGCAGCTTGGATCCCAAGAGCTCCTTCGACAGCAAGAGCAGCTCACACATGCGCCTCAAGCGTCACACACGCAGTAGTTGCAACAGTGGCATGAAACGTTAGCAGCACAGAATGCACAATTTAAACAGCAGCTAGCTCAGTCTCAACTGCAGTAACAGCAGATGCATGAACACATGGTGAAACAACAGCAGCAACAACAACTTCAGCAACAAGTGCAGATGTAGTGGCAACAGTAGTCAAAAGCATCTTCTGCCCATCACTCTCAAGCGAATCCTCCACTCGTCTTTCAACTTGCTATCTCGCAGCACGTGCAGCCTAGAGCAGCTACAAACGGAGGTGTGCGACAGCAATTCTTGGCACATTATCAAGGGATGCCAGGGGTGCCACCATTGGCATCACACCAACAGGCTCAACCGGCTCCTATGCCGCAAGCTTACGGGGCTCAGCCTGTAGCAGCTGCAGGAATGGATCAAGGTCAGGTGTTCTCGGATGTACCCATACAGTAGTATCCTGTTCCTATCCAACCATTGGCAGGACAAAGAATCCCATTTCAACGTCTGGAGATCAAATTACCTGCTGTAGCGGCATCCTTGTAGCTGCAAAAGATCAAAGTCAACAAGTTTGACAGAGAGAACTTCCCACACTGGACGCACAAGTTCAAACAGATCGCTCAGATCCACTACCTATAGGATTTCTACAATGGGAATTACTCGCCGCCACCATTGGGTTCATCACCACAAGCGGTGGCAGAGTTCAACAACTTCACCAAGGCTGCGTACATGGTTCTCGATAACCAACTCACTCCGCGCATCTAACAAGCAATCAGGATGTTTGAGGGATTGGCTGAACATGCTCAACATGCTTGGTCTTACCTGCTCAAGANAGGCAAAAAGCCCGGAGAAAAAGGGAAGGAGAAGAAGGATGGTGACAAGGAGAAGGAGACTCAGGAGTCAGTCAAGAACGGCAACAACGGAGGCAAGAAGGAGTTTGATTACTCAGGTTCCATGTTCCAACTCTCGGATTTATAGAGCAATGGTCTTGTTCGCGCATTGTATGTGTGGTACCTCGACAGTGGGTGCACATCACACATCACATTTGACAGATCCTGTCTCCAAGACCTCCAGCCTAGCACAAAAGGCTTTGTGACAGTTGCCAATTAGAAGCAAGTCCCAGTGTTGGGAAAGACAGAGTGGTAGTGACAGGCTACGACGGAGCTCAGGTGAAATTTGGAGATGTTCTCTACATCCCTGAGATTGATATCAACCTACTGTCACTCGAGCACCTGATGAAGAGGGGAGCTCACATTATGAGCAACGAAAACAAAATCACCCTACCGAACAATGAAGGGGAAGTGTTTGCCGAAGGCCTTCTTCTGGCATGCGGTATGATCGGACTCAACATCCGTCCTCCCACAACAGTAGCCCAAAAGTCTCCCTTTTCTCCCGTAAGTCTACACCAATCTTCTGGTGTAGATTTTAGCGTGTGGGACAAGAGATTAGGCCACATCAACTACCAGCTAGTCGAGACCATGAGGCAACAACAACATGTTCATGGACTTGACATCAAGGGCAATGACGGCAAGAGGACTTCTGATCCTTGCGAAGACTACGTGAAGGCAAAACTACCACGACAAGTGTTTTTGCCCGCGAGCAAGTGCGACATTTCGGACAAGCTCAAGGTGGTCAACACTGACATCTGCGGACCACTACCAGCATTCACGATGAATTTGGGTCTTCGATCCTTTCTTCTCTTCGTCGATGATGCAACCCAATTAACTTGGTGCTACACTCTGAAGACAAGAGACGAAGCACCGACCTACTTTTTCAAGTGGCTGGCTATGGCAGAGAGGCAGAGCAACAGGAAGCTTCAATTCCTACACTCTGACAATGCTGGAGAGTTCACTAGCACTGACTTCATGTCTCGTCTAGAAGACATGGGTTTCGTGCAACAGTTTTCTGTTCCCTACACAGCACAACAGAATGGAGTTGCGGAACGTGCAAACCGCATGATTCAAGAGACGTTCAAGTTGATGCTTCTTGGAGTACAACTTGACAACAGCTCGTGGTCATCCACACTCAACCAAGCAGTTTGGATGCGTAACCACATACCTCACACATCATTGCCTAACATGGTGTCATTTCAAGCATGGCATAAAGACAAGCTAGATATCAAAGGGCTACGGACGTTTGGCTACATGGCACATGTTCACGTGCCAAAGGAGCGAAGGAGGAAGCTGACTGACAAGGCGTCTTGGGGCTTGTTTATGGGACAAGCATCCAACATGAAAGGATGGGAGTTCATCGAAATGAACTCACAACGCACCATCATCAGCCGCGATGCAACCTTTTTTATAATTTGACACNTACCTCACACATCATTGCCTAACATGGTGTCATTTCAAGCATGGCATAAAGACAAGCTAGATATCAAAGGGCTACGGACGTTTGGCTACATGGCACATGTTCACGTGCCAAAGGAGCGAAGGAGGAAGCTGACTGACAAGGCGTCTTGGGGCTTGTTTATGGGACAAGCATCCAACATGAAAGGATGGGAGTTCATCGAAATGAACTCACAACGCACCATCATCAGCCGCGATGCAACCTTTTTTATAATTTGACACGCATAGCATGGGAAGCCAAGCAAAAAACGACCCCAAATCTTCTACAGACTTTCTATGGTTCCTATGTCGAGTCAATGGCGGAATCAGAAGGAGAAGCGACCACACATCCACTCACCCTTTCGAATCTCAATGAGGCGGATAATGAGGCGGTACGCACGTGTGTGTCCTTAGCACTCACTCCCTTCAAAGCACCAACCAGGACGATGAGTCGGTTGATGTACGGCATGATGAAGCCCAGACGGTGGGCGTGCAAGATGGTTCGCAACCGCCTAGGAAGGTTCAGCCTCCACTCGCTGTGGACAAGTGAGGTTTCACACGCCTCCTGTAACAGCAAATGGAGCAAATGCAAGGAGATGAAAATGAGGAGCACAACCTTGCCATAACAGCTTGCTTGATGTTTAAGGAGGACAAGTTCGTCTTTGCTGAGTTTTCTGCGACACACCTTGCTGCACTTGTGTCACGTCCTTTGAAGGAACTCTCACCTGAGCCAAAGACATTACAAGAAGCTCTAAGAGGTGAGCATGCAACAGAGTGGAAAGCAGCACTTGACGTAGACTACAACAGTCTGATGGAGCAGGGAATGTGGGAACTCACTGAACTCAGACCGCATGCACGGCCTGTGGGGGTGAAGTGGGTTTTTCGCATCAAGACGAAGGCTGGCGAGAGTATTGACAAGTTCAAAGCCTGACTTGTTGCAAAAGGTTTTACACTGGTGGAAGGACAAGACATTTTTTAAACCTACACGCCTGTAAGCTACTACACGACAGCACGCATCATGCTTGCCATCGCAGTAGTTGAGGACTACGTTGTGCAGAAGCTTGATGTGAAAAACACCTTCTTGCACGGAGAGATGGAAACTATCGTGTTCATGAAGCAGCCGGAGGGATACGAAGATGGTAGTGGAAATGTGTGCAAGCTAGTCAAGAGCCTGTACAGTTTCAACCAAAGTCCAATTCTCGAGTACAGGGAGCTACAAGCACTTCTGGAGAACCTCGACTTCCGACCATCTGCCTACGACGACGGTCTCTTTCTTCGCCGACCTGCACCTAAAGCTCGTCTAGACTACTATGCCCTTGTGTATGTGGATGATATCCTCATCATCGGCCCATCTGCACGGTTCATCAAAGAAACGGCTACAGCAATAGCCAAAGAGGTGAACATCACGCTCATGTCGTCCTTCAAGTTTTACCTCGGCATGAACAATAAGTGAAATCACGACTTGCGTATCTGAGAGCTGAGCCCAGAGACTTACTTCGCATAGGTCTGTGAACGCTTTGATGTACCTGATCGACGCGTACCAACACCCTTCACCCAGCAGTAGTTGATGCATCAGGGAAAAAAGGGGGAGGAGTGAGACCAACTACCGCAGTAGAGTGGGGTCACTCATGCATGCTGCAAGTTGCACGCGACCGGACCTATAGTACGCTGTGGAAAACCTTGCACGTGGGAACGAGACCTGCACAACGCAGGCTTGTAAAGAGCTCGATTGAGCCCTTGTGTACATGAGTGCCACAAAAGAAACAACACTACGCTTTGGTACCTCGAAGGACCTGGAGCTCAAGTGCTTCGTTGATGCAGATTTTGGAGTCACGGAGGAGGACCGGGGGAGCAATACCGGCTTCGTGTGCCTTCTATTAGGAGCTACAGTCACATGGTCAAGTAAGCGGCAGAACATCAACACACTCAGCTCTGCCGAAGCTGAGTACGTTGCAGCAAATCAACCGCACAAGAGGTGACTTATTTACGGAACCTTCTTGATGACATGGGATTGGGACAAGAGAAGCCCACTCAAATCTATGTCGACAACAAGTACGCGATCAATCTCACAAACTCCACCAAATTCCAAGGACGCACGAAACACATCGACATATGCGGCCGCTGGATCCGGTCAAAAGTCGTTGATGGCACTGTGCGGCTCGTGCATGTGCCTAGTTTGGAGCAAGCAGCGGACTTCCTAACCAAGACATTTCCAAAAGGAATCTTCAATCGGTGCGCTATTCAATGCGGACTCACCTCAAATGCACTCTCGTAATACCGACAAAACCACACCGAGATCTCCGGCACATGGAAGTCAAAGATTCGTACCCTAACCATGACGGTGCAATCCAATGGCGACCTGCTCAGGTGCTTCATGGTGTATGGAGCATGCGGAGTACCATGTGCAGCTAACAAGGGGAGAGGGGAAATGGAGCATGTTGTCACCAACACTCTAGCTCCTTAAGTCAACTGTACGCCGTCTCCTGCATTCCCAAAACCATTGGTGATGCACGAAGTTTTTGATGCGTCAATTTCATCAACTTCGGCACCATTGAAACTAGAATCTTTTGGCTCTTCGCATATTGAGGAGCAGCTGAATGCAGCAAAATGCACCATCAATAGCTTCAAAATCAGCAGCAGCAGCAGGCAGCAGCAGTTGGAACAATCCCAGTAAAAACTTCGTCGCAACAAGTTTCGTTGCAACAACTTTTACAAGCACCTGCTGACCACTCTGTTGTCGTGCCTAGTCGTTTCTCAAAGTGACAATGTCAGCAAATCGCTTCGGCTGACAACCGCACCGAATACAGGACATCGACAGCGAGTGGCGGCGTCGGAACGCGAGCTTTGGCTCGCAATCCAAGCTCGCTCTCACACTCGAGCTGCACCTCGCTCAAGCAAGTGAGCGAAGTCGGGAGACACGACCCTGTGGCATTCCAATCCGAAAGCCGTGAGGTCATGGCCTCCAGAAGCGTGGCAAGAACAAAGAAGAATAATAAAAAAGAGAAAGACAAATATCATGACAGAGGCTTGCGCAACGAAGCAAACCGGCAGAGGGGGCGCGGGGACGGCGACAGCTCACCTTGTAACGTTGAGCTCTCAGCCACCAAAAGCTGTGAACTCAGCCACCGACTGCCTGCTCACTGTCACCGCGACCGGTGGAGACAGTGAAGTTCGAGGCCGTGTTGCAGTACGCGCGAGGGTGCGAGAGCGAAGTGGCAGAAAGCAAAGTTGTGCAGATCGACTCGGAACAGTGTTGGCAACGAGTAACTCACCTCTCGCGAGTCCAAGTCCGGCTGCCGTAACCACCTCCACCACTAGACGACCATCCGGCGAAGGAACACGATGAAAGACAGCTGTCGGCAGAAGTACAAGCCAAAAATACCAATTCTGAGACTAAGTACCGTGAGGACCACCTGCACGACGACGAGGGAGTTAAGTGGTGCAGCGTTCTCTCTCCAGAAATTGCACTCCCAAGTAACAACTTGCCCTCTTAGGGTCAGACATGGGCGGACGGTCGTCACCAAGCGACTAAGGGAGAGAGACTAACGATAAAATTAGCCTCAACTTGCAACTGTGCACCCAAAAACAACAGGATGCACAACAAGGGTGTAGAACTGCCTTTTTCTGCTCCATCTCCAAGTCAGGACAGTGTCACAAATTATTTTCTTACGATCTATCTCATCCTGCTAGCTCAACTACAACCTTTCCAAGAGAGGATACCTCACATGCGACCTTCCCAAGACAGGATGACCAGTTTTTCTGTCCTGTCACAAGTGGAACTTTCACATGTGAAAGTCAACATTAAGGAGGTGTCGGGAATTGAAAATCCCCATGAGAAAGTTATACTTGTTGTGCCCGAAGTTGTTCCAGGCCTCCCTTAATTTTCTAGATCACAGTTGGAGCCCGGACAAGAGCCCAAGGAAATCCGAACTATGTTCTACAAGCACCCGAAAGCTGAGATCAAGGTCGGACACATTTTCTTCCGCCCGATGAACTACCCAAACTTCATCTCTGAGACTCGAGATTTCGACGAAGACGCGGAAATCCCTCTCATCAAATCAGCTCTGATGTCTACCGAAGAAATCATTGAACTCTTCACCTGTGAGTGAAATCAACAAGGTGTCCGTCATCACCAGCACATCTATCAAGGGGGAGTGTTGGAATAAAGCGATGATTGCACTAGATTTATGCTATAGGTTGGTATAGTCAATTCTTGATTCGGAGGTTCTTATAAGAAGTTACAGATTTTTCTGTGACTTGTCGGGAAAATTCCACTTGTGTGTTATTCACTTTATAGGCCAGTTGATTACTGGAATAATCTCGCAAGCGTTGTGTTCATGACTAGGGAGTGTGTATAACTCCGTTGGAAAGTCCAACAGAGGAGTGACCAAATCGGTTTTCTCACCTACGTTGGAAAACTCAACAACTGCCTCAGACGAGGCAGGTTGGAGGATGCAACCCTATGAGGTGTGCACGAGACATTCTACAGGCAGCACCGAGGTCATCTGAGCCAGTACACAACCTCGTCAATGAAAGACTACATCATCAACACGTCATCCAATGCTGGACTTTGCTTTACTACGTCAGCAGGTCGTACCGTTAAAACTACTACCTGCAAGGGAGCAGAAGGGACTAGACTCCCCCAAGAAATAGTAGTATAAAAGGAGGGGCTGGTAGCCGTCATGTTTTAAAAATCTTAGTATCCTGGAGCATCTGAGTCTCAGCTACCGCCAGCAAAGTCAGCAAACGGACTTTGCTCCAAGATCTAGATCCTACTGGAGTTCTCCTCTGTCAACCCAGTGAGCCTGGCAACACTGCCCCTTGGCTAGGTGGGGCCCTGACTTCCTGAAGGCATGTCTACCTGCAAGACACACCAAGACTCTTGTCCAAGGCTAAACGTCCGGTAAGACGTTGCGCTCAGATTGGGCTAGGAACATAGTGAGAGCTTTGTGCTGTACATATGTTGTTGTGAGACTAGTACATAATGTTACTCTACATGTACTTTTGTATTTTCATAATACAATCAAAATGTCACAGAAAAAACAAGCTTTGGCACTTTCCTTTTTTACGGCATGTACATGTCTAGCTAAGCATATCAGGGTCTTCTCACGTCATCAGGGTCTACTTAGCCTTTCCTATGGGCGTGAAGAATTTCAACACCCCTCAAATACTACTTGGGCATACAGGTTCACGACGATCTGTATCAAACTATTATCACTGCTATGCAGAGCTCATACGTAAAGAGAATGGCAGATAAGTTTTTTTTTTAACCACATGCTACCAATACCCCTCAAACAACAGATCATCACCTCACCAAGCCTAGTGCGTAAGACGATCTAGCATCTATCACTGACTAAAAACTATATCCGAGCATGATTGGATCTTTAATGTACACGTCAATTGGTACTCGTCTTGATCTAGCCTACTCTGTGGGAACTCTCAAGTAGGGATGCCATAATCGAACGAAGATGTACCTCGTTGCCGCAAAGTGAAGCCTCAAATGCCTACGTTCTAGTCCAAATCTTTAGGTCTGCTATTCACAAACCAACAACGGAATCATTCTTGAAGAATTGAGTGACAACGACCTTTCAGGAGATATTGGAACAAGATAATCTACATTAGGGTATGTCTTTGAGCTCTATAATTTATCAGTGAGATAGGAATCATGAAAACATTGTGTCGTTGCTTCATCATCAACTCATGCCGAGTACATCGCAGCCAGTGAATTGGCTCAGGATGCTGCTTGTAGGACTTGGATTTCATCAAAGAGAAGCAACGATCATTTATTGTTTAAACTACAGAGTTATCGTGCTCAGAAAAGATCCCGTTCTACATGATAGAACAAATCATGTCAAAAGCTAATACCACTACGTTCGTGATGTAGTGGCAAAGGGAGAAATCAAGTAGGAATACATTCAAACGAAAGGGCAGCCCGCAGATGTTTTTACAAAGACACATGACAGCATGCTCCATGAGTATATGTGCTAAAAATTGGGTCACAACTATGTGTAGACAGCAATGTTTAAGGGTCTCAGGGGTCTGGTACTTTAGTTAGCAGGAGCACAACATTATCAGAGGGATGGATAAGCAAGGTCTCTATCCCCTAATGCGAGGGTTAGACAAGAAACAAGAAATTAGGACCATAGTGACCAAACAATTTTCATCTATAATGTCTTCATGCAAATATTGGGGGGGCTCCACGTAGTTTTGCAATGAGGGTTTTCGTTTCTTTAACTTCTTGCTGTTTGGTTGATTCAAGAGATTAAAACATATGGGGGGAATGTTGCAAATGGGCAAAAGGAAATGTATGTTTCAATTGGCAAAACCTGGAGGGCCAGGAAAGAGTTCGCATACCCTCCCCTAACCCTCCATTGCCTAGACTACTTTACGCCTATATCTGTCCTATGAAAGTAGAGAGGGTAGTCCCATGCTTCCACATCACTTATGTACCTGTATGTGATGAACAACTTGTGAATGGATTTCCTATATTATGTGACACTTGTCACGAGCACATGCTATTGTTCCTATAGATGATAAAGGTCTTATTATGTTTTCGGTGCTGAGGTGGCACCTCGAACAAGGGCTAAGCAGAGTTGAAGCGGACACGATGACGAACAATGAAGTGGTAATCCATGTGGTGGTCGATTATAAAGGAGGATCGAAGTGTTGTCGGCTCGTAGATATATCTACATTGAGGGACCATGACCAAGTGACCATGACCCAGACCATGATTTTTGCATAAATGACCAATTGTGAAGAGAAGAAGGGAGACCATGGGATGATGAGTCAGTGGATCAACGGTGCAATGTAGCTACATAAAAAGATGGCAACCAGCACAGTTTTGAACACATCTACCGGCACACTTCAAGTCAAGAGAATGCCACTATGCAAACCTATAGACGCACAGCTTGAGCAACGGTGCTACCGCGGCTGCAATTGCGCCAACAATGTCGTAAAACCCCACCATCGAAGACATTTAAGCATAAAATGCATTAGTACTAGGTATTCTCTCCGGTCTTTGATTGTGTGGAAGAGATCGCTCAGTATTCAATGTCTAGAGTTAAACATTTCTGATTCATCCCCGTGAAGGTTATGTTTTATTCTACATTGTTAAGGTCATAAAGCGGATCGAATATGCTTCTAAGGTAATGGAAAACATTTGTAGTGGTAGAAAAAATATCGTCGCGCGAAAGCTTGTTGCTAGGGCGGCCTACGAGGTGAGACATTCGTGTCCAATCAGAGCTTGGAGCTCACACAATTTACCGACGAGTCAATCCCATGGTCATCGTGGATGGTCAAATCTTTTAGAGTTAGCTTCTGAAAGTAGGCGCTCGCCATACTTCAATTTCTACATCGTCGCCATATATGGTGGCAACTGATCAGGTCATCACCTCGGACAAGTTTGCCAATATTTTTATTGAATTGAATTCAAATATCTCATACTAAGAAGATGATGATCTCATGTTAATGTTTTTGCTTGTGTATACAATTTTTAGTTTCCATATCTATTTACACTGGGAACTCTATTCATGTCTACATACATCTCCATAAATATATGTATGTGTAGATTTGTACCAACACATACTTATATACATCTCTGGATAATTGATTGGCAATCTGAAGTCGTTTGATTCAAAAGTTAGATCTTTGGAGTTGTGGGGACATTTTAAGTTAGTTTGGTTGTTTTCGTTGGAAGTGGTTCAATGTGGTTAGACGTTGTTTTCCGGCATATGCTATACGTTGTCTTTTCGCGGATGTTCAAGTCTAAAGCTTGGTTCGGCGTCAGTTGTCTTCCTTCTTTTCCTCATTTTCGGTGCTGTATACCTATGTTTCGCTGCTATGAGAAGTTGGATTGAAGTACCTTGTATCCTTTTGTAGCCACGAAATACTTTCTTACGATCCGCTCTTCACCTGATTCTGTTTCCCGATATGCATATTTGAACAGCAACTACGAGGTTAACGGTGGTCGATATATATACGGTTGGCATCGCGGCATAAATGAGGCATCAGATAGATAGATAGATAGATTATTATGTTTATCGTAGCTACTCCTCCACGGGTAATGGACGGTGGCACAGAGCCACATGTGACAGTGAGAGTCAGGAGGGTCATCCACACACGACAAACATGGAGAGGGGCATGCATCAGATTGTTCCCTGCACATTGTTCATATACGCCTTGACTCAACAGGCACCTCCCTTCGTCACGATATTCGCTCGACAGTCGGTATGGATGCGAAGCGCATACACCTGAGCTCGGATGTGTTTTCCCAACATATTTACGTTTCTCCCATAGACAAACTTATTATCGTGATTGCATTGTACCGAATCCCACCCTTTCTTGTCTATGTTTGCCTTCGTTCATGAGTTGAAACTGGATAGATAGATAGATAGATTATTATGTTTATCGTCGCTACCCCTCCACGGGGAATGGACGGTGGCACAGAGCCACACATGACAGTGAGAGTTAGAGGGGACATACACGCACGACAACCATGAAGA
>SZWC01005885.1:506-19081 GCA_023375785.1 Penium margaritaceum
GTATGTGTATGTGTATATGTATGTGTATATGTATGTGTATGTGTATATGTATATGCATATGTATATGTATATGTATATGTATATGTATATGTTTATGTATATGTATATGTATATGTATATGTATATGTATATGTATATGTATATGTAGATATTTCTATATAGAGATAAAGAGATGGAATGTAGATATTGCTATATATCGATATAGATGTAGATATTGCTATATAGAGATAAAGAGATGGAATGTAGATAAAATGTTTTTGAAAGAGTGATTTTGAATAAAAGTCAGGTACACATGAAGAAATTTGTACTTAGTTAAACTTTTAAGTCCTATAAAACATGAAAAACAATTCTTTAGAATGTGTTCAATGTCATTGGAGGATCTTAGATATTCTATTTATCGTATTCAAGTTTTATACCGTGCATTTATTCATCTTACATCTCAAATGAGTTCTCAAAATAGTGAAGCAGAACATTTTGATTTCATCAACTTTGTCATGTTAATATTTACTTGATTTACATTTTTTGTTACATCCCAATCATGATGATAAAAGGTTTAGTTCAAAGACAATTCAACGCCATAATGTAGAAATTTATGGCAAAGACTGATTTACAAATTTTATGGAGGCTCTCATTGTTTCCTGATTTAAAACCGGCATTCTTTAGAATTAAAAGGAAAGGCGCCATCAATTGTATTTTTATGGCTGATCATATGTTTTTGTACTTGCATTGAGGCGAAATAGAACACATATTGAGATGCTTTCGTAGATGGATGCATTCTGACTCTCAGGTTTTCGACTAAGCACGATTTGTTCATAGCAAATCTGCTATTCTTCTTCGTCATTGTAGTGTCCCTCCGATAGTGTAGATTTGCGCTTTGTAGTGTCGGTCGCCACGATGAAGTTCTGTTGTACGTAGATGATGCCTGATCAGTTACCGCGCGTGGACACATTTCCTGGTTAGCGCGTTTTGATTACGTCTTCACTGACCCTGACGGCCCAGCAGAGGCTCAGAGGAGATAATCCATTTGAGCACTCCGAATATTTTGCTTTCCCAATCGACGCATACCCCCCCTTCGATTCTCGCGATTCATTTCTTGCGTGAAAAAAAGAATTGATGTATTTTACATTAGCTGTTTAGCTGAGCGGAACCCTTTTTGTCGCTTCTTGCTGGTTGGTCAATGCAGTTCAAGCTGATTGGCATGAGTGCACGGTCAGCATCCTGCAAACCTATTCTTTTCCTAAGCCGGTATACTTCGTGTCGGTAACAGTGTTTTGTCAGGAGCACGCTGGACCTCGGCAAAGACCGATTCCTTGGTGAATGACCAGAACATCATGTCCGCGGCAGTAAAATTTGGTCTTTGAAATCCTGCGTGGAAACGAGTTCGCCGATGGAAAGAAAGTGCGAACTCTGGTTCCGGCGAAGTGGTTTGCATTGCATTAAGCGCGATAGTGTGTCAAAAAATACGGCAGTCTAGCTCAGTATAACCATCTCGCATATTAGCATCATACAGTTTACCGCACAAGGTTGCCGTCCCCCAGGAAGGCGATGCTAACCTGGACCTTGTCCCGGCAGCTATCACCATTTTCAACCGCAACAAGCCAGCTCTTATCAACGTCTCCACTTTCAAGTGTGACATATGCAGCGGCAACCACCGCATGAGGGACCACAACATCTTTCCTCTTCTTCGGCGGTCTAACATTGGACACCTCGCGAAGGCTTTCGTCCTCCAAGTCCATGAGACAAATGGTACGTCCTGCAGAAATCCCGCCTTCCTTGGTTCCGTCCTATACACTGTCAATCTAAGGAAATTATTTTACCTCTTCTCACCCGGTTATTTTATTCTCTTCACCTGCAGCAAAGATGCTCCCCAAGACCGAGTTCATCCTTGCATTACTCGTCGACCCCGGCATCACATGGTCGTCAATCAAGAAACTCATGGAGCATTGGTTTTTCGATCTCCTCTTGTGCAACCTCGCCAACGGCAAGACCATTATCTCTGCCATCGAACATGTCAAGACCCCAACCCACCGCAATGCCATTCGGGCGGCCGCGGAACGCGGTCTCACCCCTCCGCTCTTCCTCGATCGTGCAACCACAAGCTTCTCCACTCTCCTCCGTCACCTGAACGATCGTCTCACCAACTAGATAGATCAAATGCAATCTACTGTGAGGACCTCAAGAAACACAATCGTTGGGACCTCGGGCGTCCAAATCACAGTTTTATTCTAAGCCACTGGTGTGCTCCTTACAATGCAATTTCCGTTCCCCCGTCCACAAGTCCTCTGTCTCCCCGTGTGGTACACAATTCGTCCAATATACATCTGCCCTATCATGCACACATGCCCTTCTCTAGAACATACCATGAATGTGACTGCAAAGAAGCAAACCAAGGAAAGACAAAGGACACACATACGCCACACTCTTTCACCCCAAGTGCCCCAATCCTTACTCATCATCCCCTCGAGCTTGCATACCCCCACATCCTCAAATCCCTTCAAAAACTTATATCACTAAAGGTGAAATGGCGTACAAAGTCTCTCGCACCAAACCCTTGGCCCAACGAGGTTTTTGGCTCCCTGCTTCCCCCATCCAAAGGCCCGCCTGAATCAATCCCACCTACACATCAAACCACGTCCCTGCCCCCTGTCGCGACCCCCGCTCAATACACACACATTTCCAGCAGAGCCCACTTCACATCCCAGAATATGGTTTCACCACCCTCTCCTTCCACAAATCTTGTCCTACCCCATTCAAAGTGGCAACCCCCTTTGGCCACTCCACGTACGAATCACGAGGAAAAAACTTGCACCACGCCCCCTACCCCCCCTACTCTCCTCTCCACCTCCAGCACACAAACCTACCTAACCCGAAGCCACACCACCAAATCTCCCCACATACCCACAGCTCCCCTGCTTTCAGCAACCATGAAACACAATAAATGCCCATCAAGAGACTCAGCCCCCCCAAGTGCAAGGCAAAGGGCTAGGCTCCCCCTACAATCTGTCTCCACACACCAAAATCAAACCGCCTCACACCCACTCTCCCATGGTTCACACCACGGACAAAACGGCACCCCGATCCCCCTTTTCACCTCAAGACGTCCAAGCCGCTCCTCCCCCTCCTCGCACCTTCCAAACTGCCTTAACATGGCAGTTCTCAATGTCAACAGCCTCGCCCCCAAAAAGAAATGGGATACGCTCCTTGCCTTTGTCAGACATCATAAGATAGATATTCTTGCACTACAAGACACACGCCTCTCCTCCTCCATCCTCAAGCGATCTCTTGCCCTCAAACTTAAGGCACGGTTTCTTCCCTCCAACACTGTTGGCGACATGACCAATGTCCTCATTTATAATGAAGACATCCAAATCAAACATTCTTGCACCCACGAATCTCGGCGTCTCCTCCACGTGTTGCTCTCATGGCAGAACTTTACTTTTGATCTTGTCAGCACCTATTTCCCTGCCCAACCAAATGCACGAATCCGTTTCCTTCAACAAGATTTCAACTTATTTTTGGACCACAACCACGACCCCCATATCATACTTGCTGGGGACTTCAACTTTGTAGAGAACCCCTTAGACCGCACAACTCGAAAGACGGATCAGCGCGAGACAAGCTACTTTCACCACCTCACTGAAAAACATCTCCTTGAAGATACTTTCCACAAGCATAACCCCACTTTGACCTCTTACACTTTTCTATCAAGGCAAGGGGGAGGATCCAGGATAGACCGGTTCTACCACTCGCTGGATCTGGACACTTTCATCTCAGACAGTTCGCACCATCTCCTCTTTCCCGGGCTTTCGGACCACCACCAATGTGAACTCATACACCTTAATCATCCAATCATGCCTCATTGTGGCCCAGGATATTGGCGTCTGAACACCTCCCTGCTACAAAAACCAAAGGCTAAACAACTGACCCCATACCTATCCTCTAGCTCGGACTGGGAAGAAATCAAGAGGAAAGCAAAAGACTTCTTTGTCCCCTACTCCAAGGTCAAAAACCGGAGACGCACAAACACCTTAAAATCTTTAATCCATAAGACTCAAATTGCATCATACAAATTGCAACGCAACCCCCACCGTCTGAACCAGGCCCAATTTTATACCCTCCAGAGCCATCTGCATCGATATCTCCTACACGAACAAAACTTTCTCACCCTCAAGGCTAGAATTCGTGCCCAGACGGATGCAGAAATCCCCTCTAGGTTTCTCTCAAACGGGATTCGCCAAAGGCTTCGCCAGACCGCCATCCCCTCCCTGGTCCACCACAACACAACTCTAACGGACCAAGAGGCCATACGACACGCCGTTCATTTCTTCTACTCCGACCTCTACCAGGAGAAGCCGTACATCCCCGCGTTCCATCCCTTCTTTCGTGTCCCTCATAAGACAGTCCCGCCACACCTCGCTCGCGAACTCATAAAACCCTTCACCTTCCAAGAAGTTAAAAAGGTCTTGGACTCCCTCCCCCGCGCCAAATGCCCAGGACCAGATGGACTTCCGGCAGAGTTCTGTGACTCTTTCTCAACTCCCCTAATCCCTCACCTCCTGGCACTGATCAACAAGGTCTTTTCGACCCAACAGGCCCACTTGTACGCAGACAAAAACTTAACGGCCTCCATAACCAGACTAATTTTAAAAAAAGGAGACAATCAAGACATTGCCAACTATCGTCCTATCTCCCTTCTGAACACGGACTATAAGATTCTGGCCAAGCTACTAGCGAACCGCTTAACGGCCATCCTTCCAACAATTATACACCCAGACCAAACGGGGTTCATCCGAGGTCGCTGCATAAAAACCACCATATCAGAAATCCTAGATTTCCAACATTGGGCAGTCAACACAAACCCCCAAGCTGGACTAATCTTTGTCGACTTCGCCAAAGCCTACGACTCCCTGAATCGATTCTTTCTTTTCCACGCCCTCCGGCACATGGGGTTTCCCCCACTTTTTGTTACCTGGGTTGAAGCACTTCACAACTCCTCTACAACACGTGTCCTCGTGAACGGCTTCCTAACTGAACATATTTCTATGAAGTCAGGGGTGCGCCAGGGCTGCCCCATAGCCCCATATCTCTTTATCTGCAGAATGGAATTCATCGCGAACACAATCCGCCATGAACTCCCGGGTGTATGTATGACCGAACATCTCATAAAAACCTTCGCAGGGTATGCAGACGATGCTACCATTTTTGTTAACCATGTTAAGGAAGCCAACATAGCCACGTCTCTCCTCCAACGATGCGCAGAGGTTACAGGACTTCAGGTTAACCAAAACAAGTCCCGCTTTGCCTCTTTCTCTGTCCTACCGACATCAGACGTTTCCCCCCCTCTCCCAGTTCTAGGCCCCGACGAAACAGAACGAGTTCTTGAAATTCGGTTCTCGCCCACATACGATCCGAAGCACACTTGGGACCCTCTTATGACGACATTACAAAAAGGGATACAACAATGGAACAACATCTACCCTACGATTAAAACCAAAGTGTCGCTTGTGAACGCATACCTCCAACCAAAATATCTCTATCACGCCGACGTGGTCCCTCCCCCTACCCACATCAAGAGACTACTTCCCCATCTTTTCTCGGGTTTCCTTTCCTCCCACCACTCCCATAAACGAAACGCATCCACATCCCTCAAACTAATTCCACTAGCAGTGGCCACCGCTGACACGCGAGACGGGGGTCTCGGGCTAACCCACCCGATCTGCAAAATCAACGCACTTCACACCAAATGGGTATACTCCCTCCTCACCCCACCCCTGTGCCCATGGAAAATTCTTGCCATCACATCCCAAAGATTTCCCTACCACGGTCATTTCTTCACCCTCTCCCACATCCCAACCTCTATCCAATTACACCTGTCGCAACGATGGCACGAATACATTCACGCATTCCTCCAAACCAAACCAGAAATCCTCCCACCCCTCATGTGCCATGACGACCTTTTAGCGGAACCACTTGCTTTAAACAGGTGGCTCCGCCGGCCGTCCAATGCTCCCTTCGGCATTCGTCCAGCAGAAGCCTTCCTCCTACACCAAGAATTTCGAATCAGTCATATTTGCACGAACACATCCCGTCTCTTGTATCGTAAGCGCACAAACAGAGAGCTCGCTTCCCTTGGTTATATCCCATCTCAGATCCGGCTCCTCAACAAAATCTTTCGTTCAATCCCGCAAGAGTGGCACTCCATCCTCACCTCCCCTCCCTCAGCTACCCAACTGACCTCTCTCACCAATTTCTTTGTACAAAGAGGCACATTTCAGACACAACCTACTGAAGTTTATACCCCTTTCGAAACTCATCCCACCCACTTCGCATGCAGGGTTTTCTCTGTTCACCCCGCAACCAACCTCCTCTCCCCGCACACGAGGTTGCTACGAGTCCACCTTCCTTTTCAGGCGGCTATACCGGCATTTGTGCAGGACAATACCCTCATCTCCTCCGCAGGCTCACCCCTCCTCCCCTTCCACCGATTCACCCCGCACAACCCGCCTCCGTCTACAAAACGCCTTCTCGCGTCACTTTCTCCACCGAGACAAACAGTTGTCCCACTCGTAAGGTGGATGAGGAATACAACCGACAATCTAAACTGGAAAACAATCCTACCAATCGCAAACCATCGTATATTGTCCCCCAAAGCCCGTGACGTCTTCACACGCATCCTCCTACGCTCCATTCAAGTAAGACGACTCTACCACTTTCTACCTAACTCGGGAAACTGCCCTCGCTGCAACCAAGAAGAAACGATCACCCATTGTTTCTTTGAATGCCCTCACATCTTCCATGGTCAACAACTCTTATCCTGGATCAATCGAAGATATTTCTCTGGCTCGTTTCTCCAAAACACCGTCCTCCTTTTTTACGTGCCAAGAAACCGACACAGCCGCTCCTTATGGGCCCTTATCCTCGGATCTTTTCTCCACCAATTTTGGCTTCACTGGTGTGAAGCAATCTCCCATCCAACTGTCCCTATTGAACCATATCTCCAGGCACTCATTGAATCAATCCCTTCGCAAGCTATGGTCTATCTCCTGTCTCACCCCTCTGAGCGAAGGCAGCATGTTGTCTCGTCACTAACCAGTCCTGGTCTATTAAGGTGGGACTCAGACGTCAAATGCTTCTTATTAACCAACATATTAATCCAGAAAATCCAAAGACTCCGAGCATAAAACGGGCTCACCACTTGGTGTCTTCCAACCAGTTTTGATCCCGTCGCAGAGAGTGTTACGACATTCTCACTAGGGGTGGTTTTAGTGGGTGCGACTCCCACATAACCCCTCGGGGTACCTCCCCTGGCGTGACTGTAAAGTTCCCGCGGAAAGGTGCAGTGTAGGTTTCCACCTCTAGGGCGCAAGCCAAAAAAAAAAAAAACAGGTTACCGCACAAGTAACTGACGACTCCCAAAAGTCACCGCCGGCCAGTGGAACCCGGCACCGAGGGTGATCGGCACCCCGCCGCCAAAAGTATGTACAAGCAGTAAACAGTTTCAATGCCGCAAACAGTGTACATTGAAAAAGCGTTAGGAGAAAGAGAATCTGGTTGCATATGTCGTTACAGCAAAGGCAGTTGCCATCCCGCGTTTGGCAACACGACAACAAAAATCCCACGCATGACGGGGGTACTTAAGGTCTTTTCACTTTGCCCCGTACCAATCCTGCCAAGTGTCCGCACGCGTACAAGATTCAGGTGTGCGACGGTGAATGGGTTGCTACGAGGTGTCCATTGACACCCCAAGCTGAAGCAAGTCGACGCAACAGTACGGTGAACTTCCTAGTGGGTGTTGGCGACAGCACTTTTTCTTTGGGTTTCGCTTTTCCGGCATTGGCGAGAGTCCGTTTCGTTACCTCGTTGGTCACTTGAACCATGGGACCGTCCAACGTGGACTCAGGAGTTGCTAAAACTTGCTACAGCACCGAAGCCGTAGCAAGTCCTGGCAAGTCCGAGTCGCTTCTCTCAAAGCTTGGCGGACTACGGGCAGTCCATGTCGAGTTCGGACGGCGCAGCAACCCTGACGTGGCAGGGGAGTCCAGCACGGGTTCTTGTGAAAAGCCCCTTAAAACTTACCAGCATCAACCCACTTCTTGACTACCCCCATCGGGTTCTTGCAGGGGACAAGTGCGAACACGTGTGGCACGGCTGGTAACGTCGCTCGCGACGGCGTCGTGAAGGACGCGTAAAACTAATGCTAGTTAACTTTTTTAGAAATTTAACATGTCCTCGCATCAGAAGACCTACCGTCTAAGATGAACATTCAGTTTAGAAAGAACTTCGATCGGACGTGTCCAAAGCCGTCTCCAAAAACTATCGCTCTCGCAATGGTTCGAGGAAATCGTCGTGAAAAATTGGACGTTTGTCATTGGCCTCACGTAGGTGCCTCGCTTTCTGATTCGATAGGGCAAAATCCGTCGCGAGTTAGCTTGCCTCCAGCTATCCAGACTGGGCCACCACAAGAGCGCAACGCTAGCCCTCCGAGGCACAGCCGTCATGGACCGTCGTGAAGAAGGGTCGAACTCGACCGTCCGCGATGGCTGTGTCTCGGAGGGCTTGTTATGCAATCTTGCGGTGGCCCAGTCCGGATTGGAAACGGCAAGGATAATTGCGACTGGTTTCGCAATCACGATTCAGCATGCAAGGTCCGTAAGCATCCACAATGAAATTTGACATATACTTCACGACGACTTTCATCAACCAATAAGAAAGTGGCTCTATTTGGCGACGGCTTCGGACACGTCCGCTCCAACTGTTTCTCAAAATACAATCGATCTAAGGTAGTACGTCTTCTGATGCGAGGACATGTTACGCGTCCTTCACGACGCCGTCGCGAGCGACATTACCAGCCGTGCCAGTGAAGGCCGACAGCCCTGCAAGAGAATGGGCATGACGCAATCAGCGAACACCAAGAAAATACGAAGTCAAGACTACACAAAAAGAAGAAAGTCAACCGCGACGATATTTGAACAGGTGTATCCACTTTACATTCGGAATATGGTGTACAAAATTCCACGTAATTGATTCTATTTTGGCTCTGACGTGGGGTCCACCATCATAATAACAGGATGCACTAACACAAAAAAAAAAAAAAAAAAACACACACACACACACACACACACACACACACACACACGCATGCATGCACGCACGCGTGCACGCACACACGTGAGTATGTGCACACGCACGCAAGCACTCACACACACATACATTTACATCGATGAAGTACCGACATCATCATGCAGCCATATTTTTGTTGCTAGAGGAGAGTGAGGGAGAGAGATGGGGAAAGAGAGGGATCACTTAGTCATAGGCGTCATGGATTGAGGATCACATAAGGTAAAGAAATTTGCAAGCGGAGGGGAGGGGGATAAGGCTCACAAGGTGAAGTGAACCTGACCTGTTGTTAATGCGCCAATAGAAAAGCTAGGGCAAAAATGCCTTTTGAATACAACAGCATACACAATTTCACACAACATAGAATTAAGTAAGTCGTTGTTGCATACTGCTCCAATCTTAGAGCTTGCTTTGGAGTAGATTGGCCACATCGGTATGGCTTTGAATTCATTGGACGAGGTCACCATGGATTTCATGTCCAGAACTCTTTGCGCAATCACTCCGATGGAGCACCAATAGTACGTGATTATAATGTGAATAGATAAAAAACCATATGTACTACCAAGTAAATAGTATGAGCATTCTCGTCAATTGCATTGCATGACACATACGTGAGTGTTACGCCGAGTAAGTGGTTCACAGGGACGAGGTGCGGAGGAGTACACGATTTGAAGATCAAGGACAAATGGATAAAATGTATGAACCCGGAACTGTACTTTGATGACGAGTGTCGAACACGTCCAGAACATGTATACAATGACAAGAATCACAATGAGGCATATGTTGGGTCCTCGACCCTCGAGGCGAGCAACACATGCGAGGTCGCACAGTGAGTGAGTGCTTTGAGAGGCTTCGCCAATAGTCCGAGGGCTTTGAGAATATTGAGGCGTGGTTTTATGAAAGTACAGCGCCGTCGAGAAGCCGGCCGAATAGTATTGAAACGCCGATACGCCGATACGCCCACACTTTTGTCCACCATCATGGTAAGAGGTGTAAGTTGTAAGAACCTTTTGGAACGAAGCATCGGAGGTCGGGGCAGGAGGCCAAAAATCCCTCGGCCGATCGGCGTAGAAATCTTGAGGTTGACACGTGGTGGGCCACAAACAGAAATGCCCACTCGCAGAGTTTAGGACTCGTGTACGTCAGGGACATAACATCTCCCCCCTTTTAGCCCTGACGACTTGACGCGTAAGCAGACGTAGGCCGGTGACGGTGGTAGTAGCCGTCGATCAAATGATCAACGTCTCAAAGGTCGTTGTGGGGCTCCTAGCCATTGTGCACAGCGACGTACTTGTGCCACTTGACCAGATACTCGGTCGTTTTTCCACGACATCGTTGTTTGTGGATATCCTCAATTAAGTACTCTGTATCCCCGTCCTCTTGCATATGATGTGGAGGTGCGACGTCTATGTCGGGGAAATGCATGCTAGGGTCCTGGTAGTGCTTAACCTTTCTTTTGTGGAAGACAGTACACATTGTCTTGCTGTCAAGCAAGCGAAGGCCAGTGCCGACAGGGGTTTGCATTCGCTTGATCTCAAACGGTCCCAATCACTGGGGTTTGCACTTTACAAAGTCCTGCCCCCGGGGTTTGATGTTTGCCGAGCTCAGTAGGACGTGATTGCTAGAGCTGAATACGTCGTCGCTGCGATGTCGGTCGACCGCTCGCTTCATGGTTTCTTGTGCCTTTGCAAGGGTTTGTTGTGTTTTGTCCTTAGCGTTAGAGAAATCCCTATGGTGGATGTCGAACGCAGAGATTGTTGCTCTGACTCTGCAGTCCTGCCGGTGTGGCGGGAAGTTTGCCGGTGACCACTTCGAACAAAATTTTACCCATTGCAGTGGAAGTGGCAGAGTTGTATGCGAGTTCAGCAGTCGGCACTTTTGTTGCCCAGTCGATGCCTTGCGGCCTGCATAAAGTGCGAAGAAGCTGTTTGAGTGCCTGATTGGTCTGCTCGGTTTGTCCATTGGTTTGAGGATGGAATGCGTTGATAGATGGATCTGACTACCGTAACACGTCATCTATTTGTGCCAAAAAATGCCAGTGAAGTGGCTGTCCCTCTTGCTGATGATGGTATGTGGCATGTGGTACATCCGCACGATATGGTTGAAGAACAGTCGTGCTATTCCTTCTGTAGTGAAGATAGTTATTGTTGGGATGAAGTACGTCATTTTTTGAAATATGTCCACCACAACAAGGATGGCGTCATCTACCGGGAGTGGCGGGCAATCCCGTCACGAACTCCATGTTGATGTCGATCCATGGCTCCGTCAGAAAAGGGAGTGGTTGGAGTAGTTTCCGTGACCTCGTGCGACGATGTTTGAGCTGCTGGAAGGTGTCGCATATTTTGTTGAAGGTTGTCACGTCGGTCTGCATCTTTTCCTACCGGTATTACTTTGCCAGCTTTGTAAGTGTCTTCTCCTTGCCGAAGTGTCCACCTGGACCGGTGTCGTGTCTTCGGTGGTACGACGACCTGGTGAGTAAAACGCCATCGCCAATAGGGATTGTTGAACCAAAATTCAGTTTTTTCATACCCGCTGAACTCCTTGTTACTCTTTGCAAAGAGCCTCGCGAGGTACGTGTCTCATTCGACAAATAGCGTGTTGATCTCGGCCATCCGGTTTGGTCACCGACATAGAGTATCCACTCGATTTGTTTTTCCAGGTCGGTACTTGATGTGGTAGTCGAAGTTAGACTCAAGGAACTCCATCCATTAAGTTTGTTGGTGGCTCGGATTTGGCTGAGTCTTGAGATTTCGCAGTGCGTGATGGTCAGTGCGGATGATACACCACCAATATTCCAAGTAGCACCCCCACATTTTTAACGCGTAAATGACTATGGGGTTTTCTTTCTCGTGCACTGCGTAGTTGAGTTGTGGCCCTCGTAAACTTCACAACATGCACGCAACCAGTTGTTCACCACCAACCTTGGAGTAGAAGAGCCTCGATTGCCCCATCGGACACGTCGGTGGCCAATGATTATTCCACCATTGAAACTGCCCATCGTAACGCTGGCGCCAAGGTCGGAGAATTTCTCATAGAGTTGAACGCTTCATGCTTGCTACCCCCCCCCCCCCCCCCCCCCCCCCCCCCCNGTGGCCAATGATTATTCCACCATTGAAACTGCCCATCGTAACGCTGGCGCCAAGGTCGGAGAATTTCTCATAGAGTTGAACGCTTCATGCTTGCTACCCCCCCCCCCCCTCCCCCCAATTCCACTCGGTGGTTTCACAAGTGAGATCGGAGGGAGGCCCTGACACTCGGACGTAGTCCTTTACAAATCAACGTTACAAGTTGCAAAAGCCTAAAAATACTTGGACGTCCAGGACATTGGTCAGTTTCGGCCAATCAGCGACCACCTCCATCTTTTTTGGGTCCATTGCGATGCATCCGCCGCTGATGATGTGGCCTACAAATTCGATCGAATGTAGAACGAAGTTACATCTTGAGATTTTCTGAGAATTTTTTTCTCTTTGTAAAATCTGAAGAAAGTTTTGGAGATGTCCATTGTGCTCCTCCAGGATGTGGCTGTACACCAGGATGTGGCTGTACACCAGGATGTGTCAAGATATACGGTGACAAAGTCGTCGAGGTATGGGAGAAAAATGTTGTTTTCTGTCACCATGAATGCAGTAGGAGTGTTTGTGAGTCCAAACGGAATGAATGTGAAATCAAAGTGCCTGTATTGGATGTGGCATGTTATATTCTTGACATCCTTATCAGATACACGGATCTGATGATAGCCGCTGTGTAAGCCAGTTTTGCTAAAAATTTGTGCCCCACAGAGTTGGTAAAAACTTGAACTGCTCTCAGAAGAGGGTAGGGGTTGTTAATGAAGATAATGTTCAGCGCTCGGTAGTTCACACACATCCGCATCTCCCCCATTGCTTTTGTCACAACAAGTGTAGGTGTTGCATAGGGTGATGTGGAGTGTCTGATGAACCCCTGACCACGAATCCCGCCCGGCTGCTTCTGGAGTTTAGACAGCTCGTGGTCGCTCATCCGATGTGTCCATTTCATTGTCTCCTGCCTGAATTCAGGTCTATTTGGTCAACTTTGCCGAGGAGGTAGCTCACGAGGCAATTTGTCGGGAAAAACCACTTTGACCTCATTGACAAATGGTCCAAAACTCCTCCCGAACGGCTGCAAATCTTTGAGATGTTGAGGCCCATGTAGTCTCCTTAGCTACTGTGACTTCACATGGAGTAGCCATACTTGAGCTCCGCGTCACTGATATCTCTTGGCCAACAATATCAGCTGGCATTTTGCAGCTACTGCATCTTCCTCTGTTGATTCCCCCGCTGTTGTTTCCTGTAACCGTCGCTACATTGTGGGCTGATCGACCAGAGGCAGATGTCGTCTGAGATTGAGCTTGGAGATGTGGAACACGTTGTGAAATAACATGGATGGCGGAATAGCCAACCGCACCAACAAAGATATGCACATTAAAAGCACTCCAACGGACCAAACCACCAGGAATTCAACTTTTCCGATCGTTCTGCACGATGCTTGACATGCACGCTGCTGAAAAGTACACAATCACTGACTATGAGTGTTACGTTGGTCGGACTACGAGTGTTAAGTCTGCTTCCATTTCTTGCTGCTCTTCCACCTTCGCCTTTGCATTCTGCGTCATTATCCAACTGTGCTTGAATTCAAGTACGGTGGACTCCACCACAGGCAGGTTACGTGCAATGTGCAAAGCAAGGGGTGTGGTGGACACTTTCCCATCGACCACCTCAAATGAAACCTTGCCTGTGGAGATGGATATGGCGGACTTGTACGCCAGTTCAGCACCTGGAAACCGCTCTTCCCACGTCTTCTCATATGGATCACCCACTGTATGGAGGAGCTGCTGCAACGTTTGCCCACTGGTTTGTCCACTCGGTCTGTCCTGTTTTTGGATGAAACCTGGTCGACAACTGGACCATGTTTCCCTACCGCTGCACGAGTTCCCGACAAATTTTGCTCGTAAACCATGGATCATGGTCACTCATAATGGACTGTGGCACACCATGGAGATGCATTACGTGTTCAAGGAACACCCAAGTTGTGCCCTTTACACTCACCGTATCACGCGTTGCAATAAAGTGCAACATATTGCTGAAGCGGTCCACCAGAACCAACATTGCATAGTCACCTACGCTGAACTTGGGCAAACCCGTGATGAATTCCATGGATATTTCCTGCAACGGTTGCTTGGGAATGGACAAAGGTTGGAGGAGACCCGTGGTCTCAGTCTTTCGTGCCTTGTGGTATTGCCACACTTCACAACCCGGCACATTCAGCCACCTTCAATGACATGGTGGGCCACCTCATGGAGCGAGTCACCTTCTTCAATGTCTTGAAAACAAAGAAGTAACAGCTCTGGCCACCGTCATGGCATTCCTCCAAAATCAGCTGCCAAAGCGCCGAGGTGCTTGACCCAATGTGTTTGCCGCCGGCTCAGGTTCAACCGCGTCTTGAAGTACTTCAACATACGGTGGTTGGTGTAGACTTTGCATTTTCTTACCTCACGGAAGCACTGCCAATTCTTAAAGGATGTGACTACGACAAGTATCTCCTTGTTTTGGATGGTGTATTTCAGCTCCACTCCTTGACAGGCTGCGACTTGTTACAAAAATCCTGCAAAAGGATGCCACCAATAGAGAGGTCCCATTCATCCATCTCCATTTCAAACTCACGGCCGCTGTCGGCCAGGTGCAAGGCGGACGTGGAGGTCCAAACCCTTCTGAGATTCTCAAAGGCTTCCTCTCATAAACTCCCTAACATCACTCGTGATCCTCGCAAGTGGCAACGGAGAGTGGCATTGGCACTCTCACATAGCCAAGGATTAACCTACTATAGTAGTTGCAAAAATAAAAGAACACTTGCACACCGTGTACACTTCGTAATTCTAGCCATTCTTACATGGCCGACACCTTGTGCGGGTCCATAGAAATCTGTCCATTGCCAAGCATGTGTCCAAGAAATTTAACGTTTCCCACCACAAACTCACACTTAGTGAGCTTTGTAGAGAGATTCTCCGTTCCCAGGATATTGAGGACCTTCCTCAAATGCTCCTCATGATCCTAGGTATAGTTAATTGACCCAAATCCATACACTCCACAATCAGTATATCAAGAAGTGTCTTCATTCATCCTTGGATTTCGCAATAATCATAATCATGAATGCATGTGACAGGAGTCCACATACACATTCCTCTTCAAACGTGAAAAGACTGGATGTATTCTTATGGGATGTATGAGTTTTTGTGAACGATGGATGTTCACTTTTCTATTCACTTCTAAATACACTATCTTATACACAATTTTCAGGGACAGGTAACTGGTTATGTATGCGTGCTCGTCCGCCGACTTGGTATACATCAAGATAAGGTGCACCACCAGAAACTCATCAAAGTACATCCTGAAAATGTTCATCACTGCCCTGAAGGTGGCTGGTACATTGGTCAACCCGAAAGGCATCACCAAAAACTCGTAGTGGCTGTAACAGGTGCTGAAGGCCATCATTTCCACATCATCAGCTGTGATGTGGCTCTGGTGTTAGCCAAATTGGAGGTCGATATATGTGAAGAAGCGAGCCGCATGGAGCTGATAAAAGAGGTCCTTAGCTCGTGGAAGTGGGTGCCGGTTCTTGATGATCAACTCGTTCAACGCCCGGCAGTCCGCGCACATGCTCATCTCCACAGGTTTGTTACGCACAAACAGGATATGTTCAAAGATAAAAGACAATTAGGGGCGGTTCAAAGCCCTGTTTTGTCATCTCGGTCTGTTGCTTCTTGAGATCGTGCAGCTTTGCGTCGCTCATGCCATACGTTGCACAAACAGGCCGGCGCACGCTGAAAATGCAATGGTCCATGTCCTACTTCTGTGACAAATCCCCCGGGAGGGTGCCGGGGAACATGTCCTTGAACTCCGTACACACCTCCTGAAGGCCCATAGATACAACAGAAAACTTGTCTTGGGCCATCGGCTGCTCACGAGTTGTCCCATGTACCACAGCAGACGCCACGTCCTCTGGTTCATCCAAATCATCCTCCACGTGTGACACGAATGCCAAATAAATCTGCTCCTTTTTGCATGAAGCATGCTTGAGATACATCAAATTCGGCATGAAAGGCGCCGATTTCTCCTTCGAGACGCCGAGTGCTGCTACTGGTCCTCCTCACAAGCTTCCTCCTCTGCAGCCTCTTCCTCTGACCACAGGGGAATGGAATACTCCTTGTCTCCGAGCTTGATTGAGATGGTGCAGGCCTCCCAATTGACGGCGGAGTTGTACTTGTGTAGGAAGTTACGACCGAGGATCACATAGTCATCTTTGATCGGGCACACCCGGTATATGGTCATTATGCAAAGCTTCCCAATGCAAATACTCAACTTCAATCATGCCGTCCACTTGGTTAGAGGTCCGCTTCTTAATCCTGAGCACACAACCCCACTTCCTAGTACACTGTATGCTCACAAAACTACAGCTTGTGCCACAACCTAGCAGACTAGCCACTTTCCCCTTGATGTCTTTCACTCACGCCTTAAAGAGAAGTACGAGATGCTCCTCATAGCCTGAATCCCATGCGTTGACCTCGAAAATCCCCATAATTGCCGCAAGGAGTTTGGAAGGGCAACTAGTTGGCGGTTTGGGCAGAGAGGAGCCAGGAGAAACACCATCTAATCTTGACTCTTCTCATTTCTTGAATCCTTTATTGCATTTTCTGCTTCTTTCGTGGCTTGTTTTCCCCTCCCACACTGCCTAGCCTTACATTCATCCTTCTTAGGACTCCAGCAATCACGTATGATGTTTCCAGGCTTGTCAACATTGTAGCACTTACACTGTTACAACACTCTGATCTCCATGGACGTGTTCTCGCTCTCAGCCCGCTTGTCGCAACCACCACCAGAAAAAATTCGGCTATTGAAACGAGCCTATTGAACATGGACTTGTACCTCTCTGCTGCTACAATCATCCCCGGCATGTCGTTGTTGATTTCATGCATCGCCGTCATAGAGTGGGTGTCATCCTTGCGGTCGTTTCTGCAGTGGAAGCAAGTTAATGAGAGTCGAAGCCACAGTTGGTAACAATGTCACAAAACCTGGGGTGTAGTTGGCAACACCGCCAATTGCACAAAGCTGGTGCAGCCTAGCGCGAGCTTTGATCCTCACATCATCGTCCCAACATGGTCACGGATTGTCACGGCATGCCTCGTACCTTGAGGTATCCACAACGATGGTGGTGAAGTACAGTTTCATTCTGGTTACCCAAGGGTGCAGAGCTGGCCCATCTTTCTTTGAATAGTTGAACGGCTCCGGCGTGGGTGGGCTTGGGATGGTCACCGCAACTCCAGGTGTGATGGCAACTACCACAGTTTTTGGAACTGGATACTTCACAAGCTCCTCATTGAAGTACGCATTTTGCTTCTCCAACGGGTCCATCTTGGACTGCAAGTTGGCAGACAAAAATTGCAACGCTTTGGCTGCTGTTAATTTGCCTTGCGCGTCAAACGTCGCGGCCATCGGATGTCATCCTGTGAAGTCATCCTCGCATCCGGTGCAAATTCTTCTTGAATGGGCCCTTCGGTTACCGCCTTATTACCAGAGTGAATGGTTGGCCTTGAGCATAGATCCGCCAAAGAGAAAAGGTGTTTGTTGATTTATTCTGAAGAGGAGAACATGCCACGTTGGTGATGGATGGCTTTATTACCAAGTGTAAACTGGACGTGGTATGCTAGCCTCAACCGAAGGGTGCAAGCACCAACCGGTGGCAATGGAATCTAAGGGGAGGCCAGGATCGTCTTGGGGGAGCACGGGTACATGTGTGACAAAGTGGGAGTAAACTGTACTTGTTATTTGAGTGTCAACATACAAGAAAATATGTGCATGAAGACACCTCCTAGACGACCCAAGGTTGTCAAGCTGTGCCTGGCTTTGTATAGGCCAAGGATGAGCGCAATTTTTTCAGCACCACATAGGTCATCTTCCTAGCTTCCCAACGCACCAAGAATTGCATCATTACGTGGAGGAACAACCAAGGTATGGCCAAGGTATGGCTTTCGCGAACCACGAAAGTTTGCCGGTGGCACAATCACTTGTAATTACACGACGGGACGCTATTGCAAAGCATGATGGGCCTTCAACAATCCTTGAAAAACCGTGCCCCACGGCGTGCTTTGGCTTGGTTAGAAGTTCTGAGGGTCGAGCCCTTGTCCTTGGGGATGAATTCTTGTTACCTGTTTCTCACTCAATTGGTCCAACATTCGGCCGAACGTAACTTCCTCAATTTCTCAAGGATTTTACCCACTCTTGGGCCAATCTCACACAATTTCTGCTATAGATTCCAAATCCACAGTCAAATAATACATTCAAGGAAACCTGAATCCGTAATCAATAACGTTGGCACTGTCCGGCTGACATCGAGGATGAGAGGTGGTGTAAGCCGATAGTGAAGGAGAGATCTGGGGGGGGGGGGGG
>SZWC01005885.1:19194-33117 GCA_023375785.1 Penium margaritaceum
GGGGGGGGGGGGGGGAGAGAGAGAGAGAGAGAGAGAGAGAGAGAGAACCCACAGTCATAGGTGTCATTGATTGATGATCTTTTAACTTAGATAAATTTGCAAGGGCAACAAGCGATGCCAAAAAATGGGGGAGGGGGGCAGATAAGGCTCACAAGGTGAAGCAAAACCAACCTGTTGTTGTTGAGTCAATAAAAATGTGAAGACAAGATGAATCTTGACTACAACAGGAAACACACAGTTGCACACAACTGAGAATTAAGAAACACCATGTTGCAGACTGCTCCAACCCTTACAGTTTACTCTTCCCACGTTGAGAACTCTTTGTGCCAGCACTTCGACGGAGCTCCAACTATATGTGGTTCAGTATTACCACAGGATCTGTTATATGGGTAATTCAACAACATTGATACATCAAAAAACATCGATGTAGCATCGAAGTTGTTTTTTGGTCCGGTCAGTCTTGAAAGCAGAGGTGGTTGCAGCACAGCTCTGTCAACCGCCAGCGAGCAGTAAGATGTTTTTTGCTGCTGCATGTTGGCATCCATCAAGGTGCCGATGCACCTCGATTGGTGGTCCATGTGTCCCAGTTTTGGAGCATGAAATCTCACCAAAGGAAGGCCCTGCTTTGCTCTGTTACTTCCAAGGAAACACTTGTCCCATTGAGAAAAGGTGTGTGTGCAGGTTCGACATTGTCCATCTTCTGGTCGGGGCCATCTGGTTGGGCATTTTTTGTTGTTGTTGTTTTTTTTTTTTTTAACTTTCTTTTTCTATGATTCCAAGTATGTGTTGCTGAAAATTATTATTTTGCATTGCCCTTACTTATCAACGTAAAAAACAGGGAATCAAGTCTAATGAATTGTGCACATCGCCGTTGTGGGAAAAAAGGTTGTCCAGATCTCACTAGTGTCAGATGAAACATATTGTTTCGCCTTGTTGGCCCATCAGTGCCGCACTCCGTTACATCCAGTGATGCCTGGGTGGACTTTGTTGAACATAGGCCTGGCTGACATTTGATTTATGATTTTCACTATGCTACTTTCTTTTCCACGATTAAGATTGCAGAACCACTACGGTTTGCATGTTGTTTGTCATCGGAAACGCTTCTCGAGTGTGCACTGAAATTATCCGCGAATGCAGACATGATTTTTTTTAATAAAGTTCCAAATGGAACATGTGGTGATGGGTCCATTGAACAGAGTGAATTTCCTCAGTCCCATAAAACCGTTTGATTGGACCATTGGATTGAACGACATAGCGACCAGATTGCTGGTTGGCTTGATGAGCCATGAAGCCAAACCGAGCCAAGCGGCATGCGCATGTACATCATGCCCAAGGCAAGCAGAAATAGCCTTGTGAGATGCTCTAAGTCATCCTTGGTTCCTTAGGCACCAGGCGCCTCTCCGCCAGCTCCAATGCAGTTGCTGCTAGCCGCCATGGAAACGACTGTGAGCAGCTCAGCAACACAGTCGACTGAGCTCCCTGT
Organism: Penium margaritaceum; assembly: GCA_023375785.1. NCBI lineage: Eukaryota > Viridiplantae > Streptophyta > Zygnematophyceae > Desmidiales > Peniaceae > Penium > Penium margaritaceum. The sequence continues at coordinate 20,678 of SZWC01005885.1, forward strand.
CTTCAACCCCTCTTAGGTCCAGTCTACAGGGGTGATTTCCAGATCCTAGCCCTTTTGCGCCATCTCAAAAAATGGCCGACCATGAAGAAAAAAAGCTGGGTTTCAGTGTGGTTCATGCGTCTTCAAGCTCCCAGGAACCTGCAACCGTATTCGAGGGCCCTTTAGTGAATCCAAAACTAACGTCACCAAGTGCCCCAATCTGACAGCACTGGCACGTGGTGTCCTCAGCCTGGAGCACACCCCTATGCCAACTGGGAAATAGAGGCCGTTCAGTGCGCTTCTGTACAAAGGAAAGGGGGAATCATGGGGTATGTGGGACAAGCCGGTGTCATGGATGCGGCTGTGGGAAGAGAGGGAGAGAGCAGCCGAGCGTGAGAGGGTGAGCACGACCGCCGTTAACTCCGACAAGGAAGTAAAACGTGAGGCTGAGGCTACTACTACCCACCTTGCTGCTGAGCTGCTGTGGGAATCCTGAGGTCCATGCCCAATGTTGATGTGAACCATAAGGCGGAAGAGACATGCAGAAGAGCAGCATGGACACGTTCAGTGCGCAAGAAAACAACAAGAAATGCCAGATCAACATTGTCAAGCTGATGTGCATGGGCACGCTGCCCATTTTGTTGTGATCGAGGTGGTCTCCTCAGCCAAGCACACAACACTGGAATTCCGGCTCCTTCATGGGGACAAGGTGGTGGAGGTACTGCTGCCGCGGCTGGAAAAGGAGATAGATGCTCCGGATAAGCCAGAGCTAGAGGCTTTGGATGAGCTGAAGTAGCAGTGGAACATTTACAGGTGCAGTGTGGCAGTGGATGATTGGACGGGTGAGCAGTCCTTTCCAATATACAATGCCATGGCAGTGAAAAACAGGGGTCCTGCCACGTATTCTATCATGATGCAAGCGGCTTGTTGCGCAATGCCAAGCACATGGCGAGCATGATTGAGGCCGCCATCATGGAGGTGGGTGAGGGCAACGTTGTCGGCGTCATCTGCGGCAACACCGACATAAACAAGAGGGCCTTTGAGGACCTCAAGGAGCAGTACCCAAGGATACTTTTCCAAGGGTGCTGTACCCACGATGTGGACGTCGTGATGAAGGATATCGGCAAGACAGACTGGGGTGCGGCAGTGCTTTCAAAGGCGGAGAAGGTGGTCACCATCTTCTGCAACAACGACATGCCGCGGTCCTGGCTGAAGCATGAGAGCAGCGTCCGGGTGCTACTGCCAAAGTGTGGCGCCTAGTTCACAATGGTGCACACTTTCATCCACCGCTTGCTGGACATGCGCCCCTTCGTGCTATAGATGGTGAACAACCATGAGTGGAATACAATGGGACAGCACAGTGAGGCGGAATTTCAGGTGCGCAAGAAGGCAGTGCATGCATTGGTCCATCGGCACATGTGTGACCTCCTGGGTCCCCTTGTTGAGTTTCACAGCATTGCGGATCGCACCAGAAAGGGCGTTGCAGATATCTATGAGAGTCTGCTGGACTGCATGGAGAAGCTGCACACACTTGCAGAGCCGAGGGGAAGCAAGCCCGCAAGCGTGGGCCAGGCCCACGTGCAGTATGCCATGGTCCACCTCTCCCAGCGTTGGAAGTCTGACATGGCATGCCCTTTGTACACTTTGGCCCATCGTCTGCACCCATCGCACTTTGGCAACAACCTCAGTAGTCATGCTGAGAGTGTCAGTGCGTGGTTAGTCATGGTGGATGCCCTTGTGCCCAAGGCCAACCACAACACAGTCCAGGTCCACATTCGTGCCTTCCAGAATGGCTAGAAAGCAGTGGAGGTGGATCTCCTAAATAATTCAAAGGCGAACGCACGTGCCGAGGCCACGGTTCTGAAGGCGAGCACAGGTCTTTTACCTGCGCACGAGTGGCACAAGCTCTACTTTGGTGCCATGCCCGCATTGCGCAAGCTTGCAATGAAGCTGTTGATGCAGCCATGTGCGTCTTCGGACTGTGAGAGAATTTCTAGTGCTCCCGAACTCATTCAAACTGCAGGTCGCAACCGCCTGCATGTGCGCATGCTTGAGCTGATTTGTTCATTTCAATGGGTGCCTCCACAAGCATAAAAATGGTCGCAGAAAGCACAGATCCACATGTTTCAATGGGCTTCATGAAAAAGACGGCTCGGAAAGTGAGGAAGATGGTGAGCTGACCAAGCTCACCAACCTGCCTGAGGATGAGGAGGATGAGGAAGGGGTGGGAGGAGGAGAGGACGGGGATGAGGGAGAGGAGGAGGACGGAGATGGAGAGGGAAATGATGTTGAAGAGGAGAGTGAAAGCCAGGGTGGTGCTGCAGAAGTACCAGATGGAGAGGAGGCCAACTATGCATATCCGGTTTGCAGCCGTAAAGAGCTTGAGGAGTTTATAGTGCGGGCAGCAGAAGGACAGCCTGCTGCTACAAAGGCAACCGACACGGCTTGGACTGCAGCCCGTTCCCGTGCAGCTGCTACAGGGAGGGCAGAGCAGGCTGAAAATGCAAGTGCAGCAGCAGTCTCCTTGGTGACAGCAGCCCAGGGATCTGGAACTGCTGCTGGTGCTGGCCCCAGCAACAACAGGCCAACCAAGAAGACAGCAGCTGCAGGTGCTAGCGGTGCTGGCAGTGCATGTGATGCTGGTGGTATCAGCGTTGCTGGAGGGAAGAAGAAGAAGCACAAGGGACCTGTATGATTGTGGCAATGTGTTTTGCAGGCTGCATTGCATCTCCCATATTCCACGGGAAACATTTGCCATGATGATTGCTTTGACATTTTGATTTTGACATGTTCCATGCTCCAGTTTACAGTCCTATGAATGTCTGTTCTTCAGAAACAATGGCTATGGAGCCATCATGTGTGCAACGGGAAACAGTAGAGTGACATGACATGACATGATATGACATGATAGCCATGTACAACATTTTTTTCAACATAATCGTGGAGGAATGTGGAATGCTTTTGAGCAAAAGTGATCAGAATCATGACATTTTACATGGGTGACTGAAATCTGGCTCATGTATGTACCGTGGTACTCCAGCCACATGGAAACATAGAAAAGTGGCCGTAGTGCAGTGCACTTAGAAATGCAAAATTCAAGGAAGGTGGAAAACTATTGCAGAAAAAATGTGTGTTTCACAAACTGAGCATAGGTAAGTCAGCCAAATCACGGCACACCAATCCAGCTGCTCAGTTAGTGGCGCGCGTGGTGCCCGCCCGCAGAAGCGCCCTCGCATATCAAGGACCTACCAAAACGCCTTCCCGGAGGCGCATATGTCCTTACATGTAGTGGTGGTGTCCTCTGTGATTTTGGGGTGCATTACGATGAGTCAATCATCAAGTTTGGTGATGGGGATTGATGTGGCTCGAAACCCGTCCATGACCTGCAGTCGAAATTTTGACGAAGTCACTGAGTAACAAACTATACTACTGAGTTCCAGACTCTGAGCCAGGATTTTGGCCAAGTCCTCTGGTAACAACATGTATTACTGAATTCCGGCGGATTATTTACCGGGGCGACTCGGCAGTCCTCCGGGGATAATTCACCAGATGTTTTTTTGTTTCTCAATATGGCAGATTTTCTACCGGCAGTCGAATCGCGGCCGACTCCCCGAGCCGCCGCGCACACCCCAACTTTGGAAGCCCACAAATCCCTTGTTACTTATCTGATTCTGGTAAGTACAACTTCCAACGGATTCAGAGACTCATCAAATTCCAGGAGATTCAATGCAATCTGGATTTGGAGCAATCTACAGACAGCTAGAGTAAGATGCGAGAATTTCCCCCTCCAACAACTTGCCGACGCCTCCCTGCGCCGCACCCGGGCATGATCAGGGGCAAAAATACAACAAAGTGTGCCAGAAATACGGTAGAAAGCACAACCCCACACAATCCCAAGGGAAATTGCAATAAATTCTCTGCGGTATACGGCCAAAAAATACTACCAGAGGGCAAACATAAGATGGCTCATGAAAACGATTTCCATATTACAGATGTGGCAATTGAACTCACTGTTATCCAGATTCCATCTTGGGGAGACCATGGAAGTTTCTAGCAAGATTTTGTTGAATAAAGTGGTGGATAAGTGGGACAAAGCGCCATCATGTTCATTCATGCTAAAGCTATTTTTGTTGAAATACATGCAGAACACCTAGTTAGTGGAATTAGCCTAACAATCTACGGTATGGTTGAGTTTTATTGACACATTCAGTGGCCATTTAAAATACTATTTTTTGAAAGTATGATATATCATTTTATGCGTCATAAAAAACATACTATTCAGAGTTAAAATGAATGAATCAGCTGTTCATTTAGGCCAAGCACATAAAAATTGCTTGGCCTACAGAGTCATTCCATTGTACTGTATATGGTCAATACTGACGTGGGATCCTGTTTTTGCATGCTGCTTGATGTGTATTGGTCCAGGTTTCAGCTGACACATGTGTAACCCCTTGACTTCTTCACATGCACAAAATTGGTACAGGAGACTTGTGAGCAACATGGCAGATTCTCATGGCAAGAAAGCTCCAGCTGATATCTCCACACAAAACTGGCACGGCACACCTCTGGCTTGGCTGTTGTAGACATGTCGAGTTCATGTTTTTGGGTGCAAGCTGGTGGCTGCACCAACACGCGAATGTCCAATCTCTCCAGAAGAATTAGGACAACTGTGGTAGTTTTAAGTGCATTCTGGGTTATTTGTTGGAGTTGCATCTAGGTATCGGCAATTCATCATTTCTGGGGCCATTGTGCCAGATTTTTCCCTGCAGCAGTGATACACTTCTCTTGGTTTCTGAGAGTTTGAGCTCAACCCCATGGGTGGGATCGAGACCCCAACGCGTAATCTGTCCATGGGTGGTGCTCTCTTGGCCGTGTCTCGCATATCACCTTGCTCTCTCTCCAATCATAATTGTTCCTCTGTGAATTTTGTCTTCGCCACAATATTGCAATCCATGGCACGTCTTCAAATCCGTCAAGCGCCCTCCTCTCTTCAAAACATTCCTTTGCTGGGTTCTAGCAACATCTGGTATCAGAGGAGTGTGAAGTGGAGGACACCTCTCAAGCAATTTCTCCTTTTTCTGGCAGAGTGCTCGATGTAGCTATTGCATCCCGGCAGCATCTACGACCGCAGCAGCACTTGCAACTGCAGTGACATCTCTTGAAGGTTGCATCTGCAGCATCACGGAAGAATCTATGGCTTCAGTAGCATTAGCACGTGTGGTAGCCCTGAAACCGCCCATGGAAACATCTGCCGCAGCACAATGCACTTTTTAGCGTTAGCAATTGTAGCCATTTCATCCCTGGAGAACTTGCGGCCACATTGGCATCTAATCCATTGGAGCAGCCCTGCTGCTGTGCATGCCTGCTGTAAATTCTTGTGGCCACCGTTGCAGCATCTAAGCTGCGGCAGTGTAGCCACTGACATTGCTGCTCACCTAAATTTGCAGCTCTATTTCTCTCGGCAACAGAACAATGAACCATCAGCTGGTACTCACTCTCAGCGGTCGCTTCTGGTACAACCTTGTTACCTTAGCTTCTTCACCCCCCTCTGAGTATCTTCCTTCATCACCACTCTCCCCATGAGCGTGGGCAGAACCTGACCGAAACACAGAGTTACATTGAGAGGTATGAACTAGAGTCTGGGAAGGATAAGCAGCATCAGTCACAGCACAGCTTTGCCGGCTACATCCCAGGCGCTGACTTCAACAAAGGAAAATACAAGCAGGAGCAGGCTTCCAAGTCTACGTGGTGGAATAAACCCCACTAGTACCTTTCCATCTCCTAGCAACCAGTCTCCTTCAGCCTCTGTGAGTGGCCGACCACCGGTGAGACACTCTGCTCGACTTCCCTCAACTGACTATTGTTTTTGTAGGTAGCAGTCACAACAACGGCAGCCACAGCAGCATCAGATGCAGAAGTAACAGTAACAGTAACAGTCACAGCAAAATTCTGGGACCATCGTTGGGTCTGTCGCTGTAAACCCGCTTATGCCCGAGGGTGCCTCTTTTTCCAAGGCAGTTAGTATATTTTGTGCCATCCTTGACACAACAGCTGCTACTTCTGCTACATATTCTTCCACTGAACAAGTCTCTTGTGCTCCTGCGACCACTTTGGGTAACCGGGCCAAGGAGGATGTCTTTCATGCCACCACCACCCATGGTGCACTTGCTGGAGCCACATTGAACATTACCACTCTCTTCTGTAGCTCGCACTGTTTCCACCGCCTTTTGTCGCTACTGCCACCTAAGCTGCTATCTCCTCTATCTGTACCATGGCAGTATCCACCCCATCTTCACCACAACCGCCACCTCTCCCACCATCGGACATGTCTACATCGTCATCTCAATTACAGCCGCCTCAGCAGCTGTCAGCATAGCAGCCTTGCCTGGTGTTTTTTGTTTCATGGACACTGTTGCATCATGGGTGTCAGTAGATTGCCTCTGCAGCTTCTGTTCTTCTGCCGCTGTTCACTCTGCTCCTGCGCTCACCGCGTGGTGAGCCCTCTTCTTCACCTGTCCTTAAAGCTGTCCTCGTCCCTTGTGGCATTCTTGTGCTCCGTCTCCTCTGGGGTGCTTCAGATGATTTCCTGTCCCTGCAGTTTGTTCCACAACAGCATCAGCGGCAGCTTCTCACTCCTCCTACATTTTCCGTGCCCACTGGGGCAGGGGAAACTCTGAAAAATAATGTTTTTTCATGCTTGAGCACAATAAGTTGTCACACCACAGCTGAGTTGCAAGAATCACTCCGCCTCGCTCAGGAAACTCAGCGTCGCGGGAGCTCCATCAGGGTGACATTGATGCAAAGACAGAAATTCTCACAGCTTTCGCGGATGTGGTCATGCAACTCCTTTTCACTGCTCGTGACCCTGCCATTTCCACCGCTGCTTCCAATCCAGTTGGCGCTGTAGCTGCAACTCCCTCATCAGCTGCCTCCTCTGGCACAGCTTCTGATGATGGCGTCAATTTTGATCTTAACTCTGCTGCCATTGCCATTACCTCTTACTCTGATGCAACCGCTGTCAGTGCTCATGTGCTGCTTTTCCTGTGACGAAACAAATTTGGTGATGCACCACCCCAGTTTACTGCAAATGTTTCATTCTCTTCATGGCAATCACGCTTCAGCTTGTGGGCTCCGGGCGAGTCCCCGTGGGAGTACTATTTTGCACCAGATCCTTCCTTTACAGTGCTCGATAAACTGTCCGTGCCGGAACTTCAGGTTAGCCTGGTCTCTGTGACAAAACTTGACAACCAGGGTATGGATTTCATGTCCAAACGTGGTGTTGGTATTCAATCCATATCTTCCCCTGGTCGGGTTGTCCTTTGTGGCCCTCAGTACAACCGCTTGATTTGTGTTCCTTTGTCTCGTTTCTCCTCTTCCCTTCATTTCCTCTTGTTCATGTTGCACCACTGTTTTTCACTGATCAAAGATCTCTTCTTCATTGTTGTTTGTGCCACATCCACACTGCTTCTATTGCACGCATGCTGCAAATGCAGCTCACTTGATGTATCCACCTTTCCTGTTCCTTTTCCCCTTGGGTGCCTTGCTTAAGCCCAATGGAAAACAAATCATTCTCCTTTTTCTGCCTCTGAGTCTTTCACTTCCCAGCCCCTTGAAACTGTTCACGCTGATGTTATGGGTTCGCTCCCTCATGACTCTCGTGATGGCCCAGGCTGTTACACCCTTTTCTGATTGACAATACTTCCTGCTATGACTGGATACTCTTTCTTTGTTTGAAGAGAGATGCATCTGTATTTAAAACTTTAAGACTCTTTACAAAGAGTCTTAAAATTTTAAACATTATGACGTCCTTGATTCTTGAATTCATCAAGAAGAATTTTCCTCTTAGTCTCAAATTTGTGCATCCTTCGTTTTTTTTCCCTCAAGTCCCATGGTGTGTGCATGGATCCGTCCACCCCACACACACAGGAATTAGATGACGCGTCCGGACACTGGAACTACGCATTTGCCGACAGCGTTTGGACGGTCCTCACTGAAGGAAGACAGCTCCCCGGTCTTTGCCTTTGATCCCATGTCCTACATGACATGGATGTATGATTGCGTTCCTCAAAGTTTTCTCTTGCATCATGCTCACACCCTCTGAGTGTTAGACTGGCCGTGGGGTTGACCTTCATCTTGCACATCTGGGTCCCGGAGGACCTCTGCAACAGTAGGATGTTTCCTTGGGGTCACTTTTGTTTCTTTCTTGGGGTGGCTTCCTTTTTCAAGGCCTGAAAACATTGGGATTATACCCAGTGCTGCATTCTGGAGTCTCATGACCTTCTCTTCTTTGATTCCTTTTGTTTTAGCGATCATGAGAATCTTACCTCTTCTGCTTCTCTCTCCCCAACTTTTCATCTTGGGGGAGGGTTGGTACCACTTTCATCCTCTGAGCGTGCCCCTTGTACACAGTATAATTTTCCTATATCCTCTTCCTTTTGTGTCTTCTGCATCATCTGGGTCTTTGGATTCCCCTGATCAGTTGTCTCTTTCCCGGGTCGTCCCAAGCCGAATTGTCCCAGTTTTCCTGGGCACAATGCCTGTGTTTTCTGTGTCTCCAGAGCACTCTCTGGCTCCTTGTCCTATCCAGTTGTCTGCATCTCCTGTTGCACCGATGTGGGATTCATCATTGGTGCCTCCTGTTGTCTCCTCTAACCCTGATCCTTACGTTCATGGGGCAAGACTATGTGCCTTGGGGCATTTCCTGAGGTGTATGGCCTCTGAAAGTCATGCCCTCTCTGATCCTGAGGGTGCTGTATCCTCCTCTCATCCACTCTCTGGGCCTAGTACTTGTCAGCGTGCCCCTCCGTCCTGGTGATCCTGGTTTTCATGCACTTGCTGTTGTTGCTGATTCTCCCGATGATGCATGCGTTGTCTCACATCCCAGCACTGATTTTGGCTACTGTTTAGTGGCTGATGAGCTCCACCAAAGCCATTGAACTTTCAGCATCTGGCTACGTGGTTCTTCCTTTGCTTCCAGTGGGATTTCCTGTGTTATCCCTGATCCAACCACTGTTCAGGACGTGCACGATGCTGTCAATGCCTCCCTCGCAGAGACTTCTATGCAGGAGGAGATTTCTGCCCTTAGCGACCATGACATCTTTGAGCTTGTTGACCTGCTGGAGGGCCACAAGGCTGTCTCATTACACTGGTTTTTTGGCCGCAAATCGAATTTCTGATGGCCATGTTGAGCAGTACAAGACTTGTCTAACAGTCAAGAGGCTTTCTCACATTCCCGGGGACAATTTTGACGAGATTTTGGCCCCTGTTTCTTGCCATACCACTGCTCAAATTCTCCTCAGCCTCTGTGCACCGCAACTGGGAGCTTAAGAAGATGGACGGAAACAATGCATTATTACAAGGAAGGTTGGACGAAGAAATCTACGTGGTCCAGCCTCCAGGATTCCAGTGTTGTACTGCAAGCATCGAACCCCGGCACAGAGATGTGCACCTGGGCACATCGTTGTGATCTTCAGGTACAATGCCACCTCGGCCACCCCGGAAGGGGTGTGTGAAGTTCACTAAAACATGCACTACATTTATCCCTTCCCAAGCATTAACAGATTTCATTATGCACATTTCGATGCAGTTGCAATGAGGTCATGTAATACATCACCATACATGGTGATAGCATGCACAGCATGCTTGTGGCCCCTTAAATCAGACATTTCACAATCAGAATCTATACTTTACCTTTTCTTATTGCATGCATCTGACACATTGTGTCACAAACACAACCCTGGGTATGTTACACATTTCATGTGTATGTTACACACATTCACTGGTTTCTACGCATTCATTCCATGTGTTCTGTGTATTTCTCAACTCAAACAAACCATGCAATTCAGATGCAGGTTAAAAGAAATAGCAGCATGTTGAGATCTCTCAAGCTTTCAATGTATCATGGAGAGAGTTCCCATGGAGACAACACCCACTATCCCCACCTACTCCTCCCCCCAGCAGGCTACCGCTCTCGAAGGCGCTTGCTGCCCTTGTTGCCATTCGAACCAGCCTGGCTGGTGTCAATGGCAACAGCCGTGGTAGAGGACATGGATCTCCCTTTTTTGGTTCTAGTAGGGCCCTTGCCACCTGCAGGGCCCTTGCCACTTGTAGGGCCCTTGCCAGCTGCCGGGCCCTTGCCACTAGCAGCGCCCTTGCCACCTGTAGCGCCTTTGCCACCTGCAGCAGCTCTTCCACCAGAAGCTCCCTTCCCACCTGCTGCATTGCGGCTTCTGGCACGTGGACCAACATCACGTGTACCTGCAACTGCAAGAAGAACATCACCCGCAGCAGCAGCACCAGCCCCAGCAGCATTTCCAGCAGCATCATGAGCAGCATCTCCAGCAGCATCTTCAGCAGATTCGTCAGCAGCATCAGCAGCATCAGCAGCATCAACAGCATCTCCAGCAGCGTCAGAAGTGTCAGCAGCGTTGTCAGCAGCCTCATCGCCATCGGCATCGCCAGCAGCATTACTGCAAGCATCATCAGCACCGCCAGCAGCATCTTCTCCAGCGTCATTGCCAGCACAGCTTGCATTGCCATCAGCACCATCAGCACCGCCAGAATTGCCATCTGCTTTGCCTGCATTGGCGACAGCATCGTCTGAGGGATGACCACTGTCTTCCTCCACCATGGCACGAGTGTGCACTGGACGTGCGTAGGAAAGAGCATCCTCGGCCAGACCAGTGTTGCGTGGCTGCTGCTCATTGGTTTGCGCGTCTCCTCCACCTCCCTCCTCATCCTCCTCTCCTTCCACGTATACCTCTTTGTTGGAAAACTAGAACTAGGTTTTCCCTGTGTGTATCCAATGGCAAAAGGAAAAAGGGGCAAGACGGAGGGCCAGGGGAGAGGCGCCACTCTCTCCCCTGACCCTCCCCCCTGTCTACTCTACTCTACCCTACTCTACCCTGCTGGGATCAGGAGAGAGGGTAATCCCATGCCTCGCCCTGTCCACTTTGTACCTGTTTTTCGAGAGACTATGGATGAGCGACAGGATATATGATGGTGTTTATTGCACTTCCATGCTGAGTGGGCTGGAGCGAGGAGGGGAGGCGAGAAGAGGAGCTGACGTGAACAACTGGAGCGAGGTGTTCAGGCAGAGCGCAAAGGATGCCGGACACCCACCGGACTACTATCGATGATGGATCTGTCGATCCATTATTAAAGAGTAATCTACGCTTGACGACCTCCGAAGAAAGGAAGATCCACGGCCTACGACAAAGAGATAAATAAAGGAGGATCGACAAATGAGGGAGGGGGGTGTTGTGCGAGCAAGCCAGCAGCACAGTGTGATCGCACCCCAATGCAAGCACAGCCGTCTCACGCCTGCAGACTGCCGTCTCGCACTGTGTATCACACAGGGCGTTCCGGCGCAAGCAAAGACGAAGGACGAACCAAGACTCGGAGTACATCAGCTAGCTACGAGACTAGTAGTAGTTTAATCTGTTCAGTTGTATTTCTGCTCATAACCAGATTCTCCTCTCTGGTGTCACTGGGTAGCACTCTGGTGTCATTGTCAAATGACTGGTTTCGAGTGCTGAGAATTTGTGGCTGGTTCCGACTGTCAAGGACTTGTTCACGAAGGCATTCTAAGATCCACATTTCTTCATTTGGTATCAGAGCAGGTGTGCCATACTCTTAAATCAACCTTGAACAGATCTGGTTTTCTGAGAGCATAAGACGGTGTGAGCAGAAGCAGAACAGAAGCAGCGGCGTTTGCCGCATCTGTGATTCAACTGACCACCATGGCGGGTGGCTCAGTGGGAGATCATTTCAAGGTTGAAGTATTTGATGGGGACAACTACCATGAGTTCTCATTTAACATGCGGATGGTGTTCTTGGCCAAAGGTTTGTGGGGGGTTGTTTCAGATCCGTCAACCGAAGTGCTACCACAAAATCCAACACCTGAACAAGCAGCAGCATGGAAGCAGAAGGAGGAACAGGCGTTTGCACTTCTGGCCATGCAAGTGACTGAAAGGCTAAAGTTTCTGATACGAGATGAAAATCCTGACTTCAACCCAAGGATTGCCTAGAAGCGGCTCAAAGATCGGTATGACAAGATCAGCGAACAAGAGAAGATGGCCCTGCTCAACGAGTTTTACTCTCTCAAGGTGGAGGAAAACACCAAGATTGATGACCATGTTGATGGAAACTGGGGCAGCCCTCAGGGAGGTGATCAGGCTCACTAAGAGCCGCCTAGGCAGGACCAACTGTTTGTGAGAGGGAGTTGCAGGTTGCACAGACAGAAATTACGGAAGCAAATGTAGGTTTGCAGAGAATGTGAATGTCTGAATCGACTCTTGAGTGAGAAATTAAATCATCACAGATTTCTAACAAGCCCTTATATGCCTCATTTGGCTAAGGGAGCACTGAGATACACTCTGTCAAAGTCTACCCTCTAGCACACTCTCCTAGCCTAGCGGGATGAGCGGCAGTCACCTTGTCACACAAGAGAATTATGTCTC